>ML809084.1:83132-101077 GCA_009831015.1 Picea engelmannii | reverse complement strand
TAATTACAGGAGTGAATTATATATTTGACTCTGAGTTTTATGTGTTTAATTCTGGTTAAATGCATTTGTTTTTACATCCATGTAACGAATGATGTGCGTAAGAGGTTGGGTGAACCTGGGTAGTGTAAAAGGGTACACTACAATAGGGGAGTACATGGAGTTGGTTTTCTACAATGTATTGAAGCCTTCAAGATTTTTCATACCTTGAACATTGGGAGGTAATATGAAGAATGTAATTAATTTGTTGTCACAATTTTATTATCTCTTGTTGATTAGTGGCAGAGTAAGAAAGTTTTATGTTAGGAAGTTACTTGCGTGGATCTGGTGGAAGTTTTTTGTCACCTAGCCTATTGAAAAATTCAGTTAGAGTAGGCTCTTGTATATAAATAAGCTCGTGTGTGAGATTTTTAGTTTTCAGTTTGTTTTTAGTATTTGAATAGGTGACCCCATAACCCTAGGATAAGACACTGAAGTTGCTTGTTCTTGTAAGCTCAAAGGGAGAATGCCATCCCCCATGGAGCCAAATGTTATCACATAAAGTTGTCATGAGTCATATGCAGTTATTGTTAAGACCTAGGTCTACACCTCTTTCAAGTCTCTCTCTTTTTTGCATGCCTTCCTATAATTTTTTCTCTTCTAGTTGATAAAGACAGGCCCATCAAGTATGTTGTATGCGTAGGGAAAAATTATGAGAAAAATGAAACATTCAAAGTAGTCCATTTTGGGTTTGAAATACAAGCAAACAAGCGGGTTCAATTTTCAGCCCTAAGATATGAGCGAGAGCAAGATCAGGCGTCGAATTGCACAAGGATTAATTCATGATCGTCAGATCTCATTAGAGAGAGATTGACAGTGGGGAGGCATTGTGGGGATCGGGAATAAAATTAAAGTTTCTGCAATTTGTGAGGCCGTAATTGCTCAGGATCATTGATCTCGCTAGATCAAATTATCAATGGTGCATATCGATCCCACTACGAACGAGCATCTTCACATTGCAGGGATCAGGAAGGAAATTAAAGTTTGCGCAAGTTGTGATCCCACAATTGCTTAGGATCATTGATCTTCAAGAAAGGGACGCGTGTCAAGCGATCTTGTTCTCCTAGAGGAAGCAAGAAGAAGCTAAGTGAGTAAAGGACTCTAGGAGGCCCGAAGCCCATAGTTCATCTGGACCGTCCATCAACAAGGACATGCGGAACCAGATCCAATACTTCACAAATACGACGCTTCAAAGGATTGCGTGAGCAAGCAGAAGAAAACTCCTAAAGCCTGAACTCCTGAAGTGAATCTCGATCGTCCAAATCAAGAGGACACGTGGGGGCAGATCTCTCACTTCGGAGATACGGTGCTCCAGAGGATTGTAATAGCTATGCATTAAGAAGGCTTGAAGCCTAAAATCCTAAAGTAATTGTGGACCGTTGATCTCAAATCAACAAGAACCGTTGATCCTCGTAGAAGTATCACCAAAAGGCCCAAAGTCTCAGAGTAATGAGAGGTTGCCACGTCAATCGGAATAAAGTACTTCGGGATATATTCATGCCTGCATCCAAAACCTCTCGAAGCCCGAAGACCCAAAATAACGAGAGGCTACCATGTCAACCGAAAGAAAGTCCTTTGGGAGGTATTCCTTCTCAGCATTCAAAGCCCTCAAGCGCCAAAAATTTCTCCATCTCTAAGCATGGTTTAAAATGATTCTGGAGTTAGTAGATGAAAATTTTTAGGGGCGCTAAAATAGCAGGGTTTCCCAGATTGCGGATTTGCAGCAGATCAACGACCACACTTCATTTTGGGGAAGGAACATGATCAAATGATAAATTTCTAGAGCGGTCCCGCAATTGAAACCACGATATAGCTAAAGAGGTACGTGGCAGTTGCTGGTGAATTGTGGGGGTCGAAGCGGTGTGGACCCAAATTGCCCTTGGAAACTTCCGCAATCACATGCTTATATAGGGTCCAATCCAAGAACAACACGTGGAAACAATCTAGGCATTAGGCCTCGTTCTGATCCTAAGGAGAAATCAGTAAATGAAAGAAGGACCGGTGGTTGAAAAATCGACTACCCCCTTAAATGGAAGCATGGTGGTTCTAGCCGAGGAGACAAAAAACTGTTAGCCCGAAGTACCACATAGGGCAGTTTTTCCTGCAGGCCCATGCTGACCAGAGTTTCCTTCTGACAGAAGGAACATGACAGACAAGAGAATACATACAACACTGGAAAAGAGGCACCCAAGCAGCAAGGCATGTCTACTGTTTTGACTATAAATACATGAGATGAATGATATGTAAAGAGGGGTGTTCGACCTAAGACCGGAGGAAGTTTTGAGAAATGTTTATGACTGTATATTTCAGTTTGTAAGATGGAGGGGCATGTAGCTGTAAATTGTATTGTTATTGAAGACTCATATGAGTTGTTTCATCAGATTTTTCTTCTATGTTCTCTGTTCTATTCTTCATCTTGTTTGAATGTAATTGTCGATTTTAAGGATTAAAATTTTCCTTTGATTGAAAGATTCCTGATGTAGTAAAGGATTTGTTGTAAGCTTGCCTATTTATCATTGTTTACTGTTCAGACACATCTAAGTTCTATTCTTCATATTGTTTGAATGTATTGCCTTCGATTGATAGATTCATGATGCAGTAGAGGATCTGTTGTAAGATTGCCTATCTATCATTGTTTATTGTTCAGACACATCTAAATTCTCTTCACAGAGAGGATCTCTACTTAGTGAATATTCGTCTTTATGTTATTCTCTTATTTCTTCTCTTCATCATTATACAAACATTTTTCTGATAGGGAGCTTAAATTCCTTCATTGAGTAGATTGTTTATGACTCCATAACCCAATGGTCCATCACTGATCTGCAGTGATATATGTTGTCTTTTCCTTTCTTTAAAGTCTTGCCGATCCACCTACTCAAACCATTTTAATACATTACATTTTGATGGGTATTGGGCTTATCCTCTTGTAGTCTAAGGGTGACTCTCAGTGCTAACAGAAGGATGTTGAATCTTTTGGGGAAGACAATATTTCAAATTTGGAGGTGTGATCTGAATTGGATCCTGTCCAAACCTCTTGTAAATTTGTAATAAGAATGTAATTGTGTTTTTTTCTTTTTTCTTTTGGTAAAGTTGAGAAAATGGCCAAAATTTACTTGGAAGTGGAAACAAAATATTTTGATGGTTGACATTCCAGGGAAGCCCCCATTAAAAATGAAGTTTGTAATGAATAAGGACATCAATAGGGACACTAAAAGAAAACTTGGGAAGATTGAAGAGCATAGATGAGAGCTTGAAAAGTCTGACCTATGTGAAGATCAAAGAATGAAGGAGTGAAGGTTTTCCATGATGAGAGAAGGTATCTCTGAGCCATGTCCATCTACAATTATTTTAGTCAGTAACAATGCATGATATTTCTCACCCTTTGTAAGGAATTCTACTAGAAAAATAAATCTTTGTTGATTATGGTGCACTTAATTGTTGTTGTGAAACTAGTGTGTTTTTATTGTTTGAAAATTTTGTTTTGGTTAGAATATGAAAAATTAACTAGCGCATTCTGACTCACCACAATATGAAATTATTTTATTGATCATTTTACTATTTGTGGGAACTACTAATAATCACCTACAATGATTTATGGGTTGTGAAAAACATACCCACAACAACATTGCATAGTTTGATTCCTCTTCAACATTGAATTGATTATAGATTGTGTTTGATACATTTAGATTTGAAATATGTGGTGAATGATAACGGATGAGTGAAGAATGGTTTCCAAACTACATTATTGTAAGAATACATAGCCTCTATTTTGGATGAGGTATAATCTTCCTACATAGCAATGTTTTACAGTCAAATAGTGAAAAGAGGAGACAAAGTATTTTTCTTATTCCACAATTTGTATATGTGTTGATGAAATGAATAGACCATAGGCCTACCATTTATAGATCAGCTGGTATTAGAGATTATTCATTAGAGACCTTAAAACAGATATCATGGGCAAATCCTTGAAGAGGGAGAAGCTAGAAGAGACGAGAAACTTCAACAGGAAAATATAAGAAGAAATTTAGTCTTAGAGGTAGAAAGTGGATAAGATAGAAAAACAAATTTCCAAGTGTTAGGACTCATTCAATAACGTGAGGGAAGAATTATATAGAATAATATGGTAGCTATATCAACTGGGGGAGAAATTCACTCAGTTGGATAATTAGAAAGATGAGAGGTTCACCGAAGAGACTACTTAGATATACCAAGATTTGGCAGTGAAGGAAGAGGCATCAAAGAAGCTACAAGAATCTGTATGAGATACCAAGCAATCCCATTTTTTTTCCAATGTGGAAGACAACACCATAATGGAGTCAAGCCCGATAAAATCGCCTTCCAATATCGTTCCTCAAGAGACCTTTGGTGACTTTGAAAAGCACACTAGAGGCATTGGTTCAAATATCATGAGGAAAATGGGATATGATGGCCAAGGACTAGGAAAGGAAGGCCAAGGGACTTTGATCCCGATTGTAGCTCAATATAGGTCCAATCATGAAGGTTTAGGATTTAATGGAAAAGAATCTAGCACAATTTCATCTCATACCACCTTTTTCAAGGAAAAAGGAACCAAACAAGAATCCAATCCCATGGAGGAAAAGCAACTGCAAAAGGAGTGTGCAACAAGCCACTCAAATATACTTGTAGAGGATTGGAAAAGGGAAGAAAATAGATGATTTAACCATCAAAATCCACTCCAAATCTTAGGGGACCAAGCAACCAAGATGGAAAACATCATCTCAAATTGAAAAAGTATGGCATATTATCTTTGGTTTATTTCTATTGAAATAAAAGGGGTCATAAGGATAAAACAATTTCACACTCTAGAAGGACAAGTAGCCCATAGGAACTATTGTTACTATTGTATCTTTATTATACATTGGGAGGAAAAATGTTGGAGGCTTCACTTGGAACTCCATCCCAAGAGCTGAATAGCCAATAAGAAAGCTTGTAGATTCAAGGTCAAGGGGAAAGAGGCGATTTTTGCACTTACATCCCAAGTAGAAATGGTTGTCCAACAGCGTATTGTGGCAATGAATTCCATCTCTATCCATGAGATGAATATCGGGCTTATGCCAAGGACAACCCCTATTTAGCTCTTATCTTTTATCCTACATCGAAGGGACTCTTTCTTGGAGATTTGTCAGAGATTGCTTGATAGTAGAAAAGGAGGTAAGCACAAAAAGTTAGAGAAGAAGAATATTGAATGGAATTGAATATTTTAGGGACCAAAATATTTCAAATCGAGAGGTGTGAATTGAATTGGATCCTCACTAAACCTCTTGTAAACTTGTAATAAGCATGTAATTGTTTTTATTTTATCTTATTTTTTTGGAAAATTTGAGAAAATGGCTAAAATGTTCTTGGAAGTGGAAACAAACCATTTTTATGGTTGGCCTTACAAGACATCCCATTAAAAATGAAGTCTGTAATGAAAAAGGACATCAATGGGGAGATACAAAGAGAACTTGGGAAGATTGAAGAGTAGATATGAGAGTGTGAAGAGTGCAACCATCTTGAAGATCAGAGGACAAAGGAGCTAAGGAGCCTACCCATGATGAGAGAAGGTGTCTCTAAGCCATGGCCATCTATAATTTTTTTAGTGAGTAAAAATGAACGATATTTATAAACATGCATAGCTCATCCTTTGTAAGGAATTTCTCGAGAAAAATAAATCTCTATTGATTATTGTGTATTTAATTTCTACTTTGAATCTAGTGTGTTTTATTCTGTGGAAGTTCTATTCTATTTAGAAAATGTAAACTTCAACAACTCAATCCCAGTTAACATAGTAATGAAATCCTTTTGTTGGTCATGTAACTATTTGTGGGCACTGCTAATAATCACCTACAAGGATTTATGAGTTGTGTAAAACATACCCACAACACCATTGCACAACTTGATTCCTCTTCCACACTTAATTGATTTTACATTTTACATTATGTTTGATACATTTAGATTTGGAACATGTGGTGAATGATAATGGATGAGTGAAGAATGTCTTCCAAACTACACTATTGTAAGAATACACAACTTCTATTTTCATTGAGGTATAATAAAAAAATAAGAAAATGTATTTTTCTTAATCCTTGGTATCCATATTGATGAAATGTATTTTTCTTATTCCTTGGTATCCATTTACATATTAACTAGGATAAAAACATGCTAGGCTTATGTTTAGGTGATAAAGGAATTCATAAAAAATAATGTTAAATCAAGAGTATTATTAATGCACCTATCAATCTTGTTCATTAAGTGTTTTGGTCATTTCTAAGTTGAAACATAAAATATGCCTTGAAAAATGAACATGATCTCGATCTAAGGCCTAAGGCAAAATAAGAGGAAAAAGTATTTGAATGATCTAAAGCACTTTATATATTTTAAAGAAAAAACTTAGGTAAATAATGTAAATTCTAACCTTGTACAATATCTACTGCAAACTGATATTCAGAAAAGAACAGAAAAGATACAATGGAAAATACAAACATTACACAGAGATTTTTCACCTGGAAACCCAAACCGGGAAAACCAGCATATATTATATTGATACACCTTACTTTACATTGTTTACAATACAATATACATATAGGAGCCAGCGGCATCCAAAACCCTAACCCAAAGACCTGGATTAGTCCAAAACCCTAATTCCTTAACCGGAAATAGAAAACCATCGGCAAAAACCATGTGCCGAAAAACCACCTAATATCATGTGGTCCCGGAAATATGTCGGCCCGGCGAAAATATGTCGGCCAAAAAAAAATTTTCCGGGGGCGCTGCCCCCGAACCCCCCTGCACCCCCCCTCTTAACCCCCTGCGCGCCCGGCGCAGGCGCTCAAACACTACTACTCGTGCAAAGAATATAACACATACCCAACAAATAAGTAATAAACATTTTTATTTTCGAGCAAAATAATCAAAATGACGCAAGCTGATTACTATAGTCCTCACAACCCAAGAGGTAGGGACTAGAAAGAAAGTGAATGTTAGAAAATATCTATGTTGCACGATTTTTCAAAACATGGGAACCTTGAGAACGTGGATACGAGTGTCCGGAAGGAGTAGAAGTTTCCCCCAAATTTACAGGATACTTGAAGTTGAGAGCGACAATAATATATATTAAAAAAATATAATAAATATTTTAGATTACAATGATACTTTTGATTACAATGTATAGATATACTGATACATTTTAAATCTTATTTCAATAAAATTGAAAGTCAATGGAGGACAATGTTTCTCCTATTGCAACAACTACAATATTGAAATTACTAATTTAATTTGTGCTAATAATTATATGAATATTTTTAACACAATACTGAAACTTTAATATCCATAAATATTCTATTAAAAAATGAGAAACAAAATTGAAAATACAGATATACAATTTTAACATCTTTATAAAATTAAAAATTACATATATAAACTTCAAACATCTTTGTAAATTTGAAGCATTATTCTTTTTTTATTGGAAAAAACAAAATTGTACTACTCTTCTAATATGAAAATATAATAAAAGTCAATGATATGGTTGTTTGATATCAACTGCAAAGTGGAGAAAATGCTTGCCATGGATAGGTTTGATTTATTTGACTTTCATGTTTAGTTTGGGCTTGAAGGGAAACATACATGATTTAAAAGTTTTTCATATCCACAACTATAAAGTGAGTATTATTAAATTTTTTACTTAACTAATTTTTGAAATAATATTTACCCTGTAGTTTAGTCTTAGTTTTATAGTGATATTTTGAATAAATATAATGAAAATATTTGTAATAAATTATGTATTTGTAATAATGGAATAAAAATATTTACATTTTAATTTAATATAATTCTAATTTAAAGCCCTCTTTTTAGGAAACGGGTTCCCAAGCTCTCATTTCCTTTATGTTGAAGCTCCCAAAAAGCTCTCAAGTTCCCAAAAGAGTTCCCAACCAATTGGGGACGTTCCCTACTAGTTCCCAAGCTCCTAGAACTTCGGGAATGAGTTTCAGACATGTTGGAAATGTTGGGAGCAGTTCTTGTGCAACTATGGAAAATATCTAGTAGTAATTTATTAGTGCAGTCCCAAATGTGTTTAGAAAGGATAAATAAGGATATGCCCCATAAGAAACATCCATACCTATAAAATTTACATTAAATTGAAACCTTCATATTTGATTTGTTTCCATATTAGAATGTTTTCCATCAACAAAAATAATTCCATAACAAAAAAACAAAAACAGTAAAAGAAAGAAAAAAGTATATATACATTTGGAGAAGAGTTAATTTAGAAGGTTATGGGTGTGGTAGGTGGACACAATAACTGCCATGACCCCAATGAAGTTGAACAATTGAGCATAACCATCACCTATGAATGCTTTTTCCATTTTAATCGAGATCTAGGATTAGTTTCTCCCTAGGAATTCAAATATTTTTAAGGCTTTAGACTCTTGTGAGAGACCTATCAATATATGAATAGTGTTCTTATGCCTTCGAACTAGAGTTGTGGAGTAATTTTGAATTCATCGGAGATCAAGGGTAATTTCCCCTGTAAAATGCATGTTGATAAAGGTTTGACAAACCATGCTTATATATATATATATATATATATATATATATATATATTTGTGTGTGTGTGTGTGTGTGTGTGTGTCATTGACATTTATCTCCTTTCTTCAATGCATACATGCATAATCATAGATACTAGCATGTTCATTTTATGTACGGATGTAGCTAATGATTTATACAATGTGATAATGATCTAGCTATAATTTTATTATCTCTTTAATGTGTTTTTTACAGGGAAAATTTGAACAATCCATACTTATCTTAAAGTGTATAAACCTTGGAAAATTTTACTAATTCTTAAAATGACAAATATGAAGTGTTTAGAAATATTTTTATAAAAATATTCAATTTTCTAAGGATTTTATATAGTTTCTAGAAATTTTTGGCAAATTTTAGAGAAAAATAATTTTATTCTATAAAATTTGAGTGAATCATGTTTAGAAAATATGGAAATTGGTGAATCTGTTTTAGGAAAAAAACATGAAAGATTATCCCATGAGTGAAATTTATCCCTAAAATTCTCCCTGATTTCAAATCTTGGTAGGCATGTGGTTATGGTGATCATGTTTAGAAACTACAAATCATTGATTCTATGGGAGTCTAATGATGGTAGCACTATGCATGCCATCAATCACAAGTAGGCTATCAATTTGAGATGATATTAATAATGCTTGTGGAGGTATGCCATGCAAGATACAAGAGTCTTTCCCAACTAGTTAGCATGTGGATGTAACTCTATCTATGATTGGTGTTTATGGTTAGGGTTTTAAAAAGCATGTTGTAGTTCGAGTAGGGGTAAAATGACAAGGAGGAGTGGAGGTGATTTCCCATCATACAATAAGGATTGTGAGAATGGATGAGTTGACATCCTATATTACCCTAGTCCAATTTAGCAATAACCAAGATGTTGGACACAATTACTAATCTGTGATCTTTTCATCGAGTGACTTATAAAGAATTGCATTAAATGAGCATAAATTAAAATGCACCATTAAAGAAGGAAAAACTCAAAAATGAAGAGACATAAGAATCAAATATGAACACAAAAACTTGATAAGGGAGTTCGTCCTTGGTGGACTACGTCTTCGGGTCCTACTCTCAAATGGGTAGGCTCTTTCATTAACTCAATAAAAGAATTTGGCAAAATACATAAGTATACCTCATTCTGAAATCAAGCTGCAAAAATAATGCTCAGATTAGAAAACAGACAACACCACTGAATTCATGGCGCCGAATTACCCAAAAATGACTGTCTCCATGCCTTGATCTGACTCTAGTACTTCCAGGCCTAAGAAGAAATTTGTCTCGATTTTTGTGCCCCTCTTCAACTTGCAATTAATGACTGGACTGCATAGAAATGTGTGCCCAAAGGTCGTATCGTACGCTTTCCTTTCCCTCAGGGCTGGGCAGACTCAACATTTAAATAAAAATTGTGGGCGTTAACTGCAAACAGGGTCGTTGGCCTGTTGGTTTGGGCATTAATACAAAGGCGTATAGTGTGGAGGAGGTCTCGGGGTCCAACCCGCAGGCCTCCCCCTTTTGGGTTTTAATTCATTGCAATGTATATATATATTACAAAGTTGTTCCGCTATGTTGAGCGGTGGCGCTATCCATATCTCCAATGGTTTAGAATATGACCAAGTTTGGCGTGGTCCGCTAGATTTGGTGGACCCGCCAAACTTCTATTTTTTTTTCAAAATTCTCTTAGGGGTTGTCATTGTGCTTTTTTCGCTTGCCACGTGGCAGCCTCCCATTGGGCCACATCATTCTGTACCATGTCATCATGCCACATCACTGTGCCATTTCATCATGCCACATCAGCATACAGACCATATGGACTGCCACGTGGCATGATCCTATTGGTTCACGTGTTGGCTCGAAAGTGCCAAAACTGGGTGACACGTAGAATCCTATGGTGTTTCCACATCACCATGTTGACATCATGATGACATAAGCATGACCCATGTGACCTTCCTACTCCTACCACGTGTGTTTTCCAGATGTTGACGTCATCCGTACGGATGCTGACTCATCCCCTGTTGACTAGGCTAGGTTGACCAAACTTTGACCATGAATATATTTCAATCTGTAACTCCGTTTGATGAAGCCTTTATGTCATTAGAAATCTTGCAATGCGATCTTTGCGATCATGTCATTTTCACTGAGTTTTGGAAACTTTGAATTTTTTCCATTTCTCTGTTTGTTGAGCCCATTCTAAGCATCCCGAGTTGCCTCTGTGAGTTCTAAGTTGTTATTAGCCTTCTATGGATCCTTTTTTGGATCATGCCTTCCCATTGAGAGATTTTTGGACCACCAAAATCTTCTTTCATCAATGAATAGGTAAGTGAGGGAAGAGTCCCCTCACTTTGTCCTTCTCTATCCACTTTGCCTTGCTTGGATGTGTGCCCTTTAATCCTACTCGAAGATAATCAACATCACCCCTGCGTGAAGTCCTTGTCCTTATGTTCAGGATGATATCTTGATGTAACTCATCCAAGTACTCAGGTGCAAACTCATCAATTGAAGGTATTGAAACTTCCTCATCTTGGTCCATGATCATGGGAGGCTAAAGTATTTTCAAGTTCTCAACGTTCACAACTGAGTAAATCTACATATAAGGTGGAATATCCAGATGAAAAGTATTGGTACCACTTTTCTCCAAGATAGTGAAGAGTCCATAACACATGGGCTTGAGTTTCTTGCCTTCGCCCTTCAATCTCTCCTTGTTGATGTGAAGCCATACCTGGTCTCCAACCTAGAACCGATGATCAACCCTGTGCTTGTCATGCCGAGATTTATACTGTGCTTGACTTTTCTCCAATTGTTCCCTAACTGCCTGGTGTATCTGCTGGATCCTTTGGATGAAACTTTGGGATCTTTCCTCTATTCGTTCTCCATTCACATCAGAATCTCTCCCATACATAAAGTCCAAAGGAACCTTGGGTAGGTACCCAAAACATGTTTCAAAAGGTGAAATCTGAGTGGATGAATGTAAATCTCAGTTGTAACCATGTTGTACATAGGGTATCTGTTCATCCCATAACTTGGGATGCTTGTTGCAGTAGCCTCGAAGCAAAATTACCATTGTTATGTTTACCACCTCTGTCTGTCCATCGACCTGTGGATGGAAAACAATGCTCCTCTTCAATTTGTTTTCCATCATTCTCCACAAGCTAGTCCAAAAGTCCCCAAGGAATCGAGTATCTTGATCCGAGACAATGGATGTGGGTAACCCAAAGTGAACCCCAACATGTTGAAAGAAGAGATTAACAGTCTACTCAACAATGGTCTTCTTTTCACATGGCATCAAGATACACATCTTTTTGAACCTATCCACTACAACATACAAATAGTCATGACCCCCTTTGGTCATTGGTAAAACCCCTACAAAATCCATAGAGATACTTTCCCATGGATGGGATGGAATAGGAAGTGGTGAGTATAGCCCCAATTTTCTATTAGTGGGCTTACAAGTAGAAAACATCACACACCCCTTTACATATTTAGTTACAATTTCTTTCATTTGAGGTCAATAACAAAACCTATGCAAATGAGCCATAGTTTTTCCTACCCCAAAATGCCTAGACACAAGAGAAGTGTGAGCTTCTCATATTACATGGACACGTTCACTTGTAGGAATACATAGCTTTCCAAGATGGTAGAGTAGTTTTCCCTACAGACAATAGTTCTCTACCTGTGCACCATGGGTTAGCTTCTCATCCACTTCTTTAAAATCTTCATCAATGGCATATTTTTCTATATAGCTATCATGAGATAAATAAGTATTCTTCAAAATAATAGAAGCAACAATAGGAGGTCTAGAAATCATATCGGCTACCTTGTTAGTTGTACCCTTTTTGTACTTGATGACCAAATGAAATTGTTGTAGAAAAACTATCCATCTGTAGTGTTGAGATTGTTGCAGTTTGGTTTGTGCTTGGATATACTGTAAGGGATGGTGATCTGTATGTATGATTGTTTCCTTCCCTAACAAGCAGTGCTTCCATTTATTTACGCTTTGAACTAATGCATACAACTCTTTATCATATGTAGGATAGTTAACAACAACATGGTTAAAAGTTTCAAAATGGTAACAGATAGGCTTACGATATTACATCAATACTACACCCATGGTGTATCCATGACATCTGTCTCGATCTCAAAAGGCTGTTGAATATTCGAAAGTGCTAATACTGGTGTGGCACTGATCTTCTCCTTCAAAGTGTCGTAAGATTTTTGTTTCTTTCCTTCCCACTGAAAAGTGTTCTTCACACTGGTTAAGGCATGCAAAGGAGCTGCTATAAAGGAGAATTTTGAAATGAACCTCCTTCAATACTGGATTGCACCTAAGAAGCTTTGGACTTCGGTTACAATTTTTGGCTTAGGCCAATTTACAATTACATCAATTTTGGAAGGATCAATTTTTAATTGTCCTCCTCCTACAATATGACCTAAGTACACAAGTGCAGTCTTGCCAAATTCACATTTAGACAATTTTACATACAACTTTTTCCTTTGCAAAGTATCCAATACTTGCTTTACATGCCTCACATGTTCATCCCAAGTCCCACTAAAAATAACAATGTCATATAAATATACAATCACAAAGTCATCTAGGAAAGGCCCGAATACATCATTCATCACACACATGAAAGTTTTTGGAACATTACAAAGCCCAAACGACATAACTAACCACTCAAACAATCCTTGTTTGGTTTTAAAGGTAGTTTTCCATGCATCCTGTTCTGCGACCCTGATTTGATGGTATCCACTGCGCAAATCCAACTTAGTGAAATAAACAACATTCTTCAACTGATCAAGTAAATCATCTATACGAGGAAGCGAGTATCGATTTTTTACCGTGATTTTATTTAAAGCCCGGTAATCGATACACATTTTCCATGTGCCATCTTTCTTTGGCACCATCACGATCAGAGAACCACACAGAGATGAACTGGGCTTGATGACCCCTTGATCCAATAAGCCATGTACCTGCTTCTTGATCTCTATCATCTCCACAATTAACATCATGTACATGCCCACATTAGGAAGAGGAGAATCCTGCTGAAGATGTATCTCATGTTGGATTTCTCTCTTAGGAGGTAATCCATCGGGTTCCTGAAAAATATCATCATACTTAGAAACAATATCAATTAATTTATTTTTATGAGAAGGATCACATCCTTGGAAAGCATCAGATGTATCAACACCTTTCTCTCTTACGACCATGAGTACATATCTTTTATTAGTGTTTATGAGTCTTTTCATTTTCCCTGCACTAACAAGTGTTGTATTTACCCTCATGCTGTGAGATTTAACAATATATTCCACTCCCCCTTTAGTAAGGTGACATTTGTTCTCATGACGAAATAATACTTCTTTTCTATCATAAAGATAAGGACTTCCCAACACTATGAACATATATCAAGTGGTACAACATACAAATCCACTTCATCAATCAACTTTGAAGCAATATCAAATATGACCCTACATTGTTTGGTGACATTAAGTTTTTCTTTATCACATACCCAACCAATATGACAAGGCTTCGGATGTGGTCTCATTTCAATACCCATCTTCTTGACAAATGCTTCATATATTAAGTTTACTTGGGAACCCAAATCAAATAATGTATCTATTTTAGTGTGTTTAGATACAACTCTTATGTGAAATAATTCATTCCTCTTTCATTCATCATCATGAGATTCATTATTGGAACTTGAACTAGCATGAAGGGAATCTTTATCTTGTACTCCAATCGCTGTGATCTTTCTTTCATCTCCTGAATCAGAACCAATATCTTGTTGCACTGTAGCAACAGTTTTTGTCTTCCCCTTTCCACCAAACTGTTTTGATTTCTTCTTTGCATGTAGTTTCCAACAATGTTCTTCATCATGATCGCTTTTCTTGCAATGAGTGCAAGATGGATTTCCTCCTTCTCTCGTCACTGTGGCGGTCTTCTTGTCCTTCCTTTTAAACTTCTTGAAAGGTTTATGTGGGAGATTGGAATGTTTCTTCGTGGTATCTTCTTGAACATGCTTCCCCCTATTCTCAAGGTGAGTGGCTTGCGCACAAACTTCATCAAGACTAGTGGGGTTAAACAAGAGAAAAGTATGACAAATATATCTGTGAAGTGTGCCAATATACTTCATTAAAGTTTCATAAGAATCCAAAGGAATGTTTAATGCAAGAGATTTCTTCCTAATTTCTTCTGTGAAACTTTGTATAGTTTGAACTTTACTTTTCCTTAACGTTTTCCATTCCATCATTAATTTATGTAAATACCCTAATGGAAAAAATTGCTTCCTTATCACTGATTTAAATTTTAGGAAAGAAGATTACCACACTTACTTATGTCCTGAAGCTTGATCTCCCACCATACGAGAGCGGTGCCTTCCAACTGAAGATAATCTAGTTGCACTTTAACTTCCTCTTCATCAATATGCTGAACACGAAAATATACTTCAACCCGTTGAATCCAATTATCTAGCTTTTTAGGATTAACATCTCCATTACACATAGGTAAAGAAAATTTTACATCAAGCTTTAATAATGGTTTCTTAAAAGAGGCTTCATGGCTGATGAGAATGCTCAGAGGAAGAAGAACTAGAACTTGAAGGTGAAGATGGAGGCTCAGGAGGGTCTCCTCCAGACCCTTGGTTTACTGAAGCATCAACATCTGCAGGTGCTTCCTTTTTCTTCCCTTTCGTCTTCATCCTCTTCTTGTAATCTCCATACATTCGTTCAACCATTTCTGACATGCGATAAAAGACCATATGAATTTTTTTCTCCTGTTCATCACGCTTGTCCTCTTTTTCCATTTTCTTCCTTCGGGATGCACGACCAACTTCGGGATTGAATGTATTAAGAGTTCCTTCACCCTGCTTATACTTGGCCCTAGTAATCATTCGCACTCAACAATTCAAATCAAAGACGACTGCTCTGATACCAACATGACCCAGGATCTTTACCTCGAGTGACTTATAAAGAATTTCATTAAATGAGCATAAATTAAAATGCACCATTAAAGAAGGAAAATTTAAAAAATGAAGAGACATACACATCAAATCCGAACACAAAAACTTGATAACGGAGTTCGTCCCTGGTGGACTACGTCTCCGGTCCTTCTTTCAAATGGGTAGGCTCTTTCATTAACTCAACAAAAGAATTTGGAAAAATACATAAGTATACCTCATTATGAAATCAAGATGCAGAAATGATGCTTAGATTAGAAAACAAACAACACCACTGAATTTGTGGTTTCGAATTACCCAAAAATGATTATCTCCACACCTCGATCCAACTCTGGCACTCCCAAGCCCAAGAAGAAATTTGTCTTGGTTTTCATGCCCCTCTGCAACCTGCAATTAATGATTGGATTGCATAGAAATGCATGCCCAAAGGCCGTACCGTACGTGTTCCTTTCCCCCAGGGCTAGGAAGACTCATCATTTAAATAAAAACCGTGGGAGTTGATTACAAAGAGGGTCATTGGCCTATTGGTTTGGGCATTAATACAAAGGCGTATAGTGTGGAGGAGGTCCCGGGGTCAAGCCCGCGGGCCTCCCCCTTTTGGGTTTTAATTCATTGCAATGTATATATATATATATATTACAAATTTGTTTTTCTATGCTTAGCGGTGGCGCTATCCATATCTCCAATGGTTTAGAATACGACCAAGTTTGGTGTGGTCTGCTAGATTTGGCAGACCCGCCAAACTTCTATTTTTTTTTCAAAAATCGCTCATGGGCTATCATTGTGCTTTTTCCGCCTGCCACGTGGTAGCCTCTGATTGGCCCATGTGGTAGCCTCTCATTGGTCCATGTCATCCTCTACCATGTCATCATGCCACGTCAGCGTATAGATCATACAGACTGCCACGTGGCACAATCCTATTGGTCCATGGATCGGCTCAAAAGTGCCAAAACTGGGTGACACGTGGAAGCCTCTGCTGCTGCCACGTCACCATGTTGACATCAACATGACATATGTCACCTTCCTTATCCTGCCACGTGTGTTGTATGGATGCTAACGTCAGCAATACAAATGTTGACTCATCCCCTACCAACTAGGCTAGATTGACCAAACTTTTACTGCAAATATCTTTCAATATGTAACTCCGTTTGATGAGCCATTTGCGTCGTTAGAAAGCTTGCGATGCTCTCTTCAAGATCATGTCATTTTCAATGAGTTTTGGGAACTTTGATTTTTTTCCCTTTCTCTATTTGATGAGGCCAGTCTGAGTGTCCTGAGTTGCCTCTACAAGTTCTGAGTTGTTCTTAGCCTTCTCTGGATCCTTTTTGGATCAATTACCATCTCCTAAATTTTCTTAATTCAATAGAGAATATTTGTCGTGGAGAGAAGAGTGTGACATTGGGAGAGAAATGGTATAGTTTAGTATCATCCAAGTGATTTGTTATCATCAATGCAATGTGAGCATAATTATGTGCCATATGGAAGACATGGGATGGTAACTCATTTTGTTTGTGATATACATAGATGTTTACTATCAATTTTTGTATACTATATAATGAGTATATCATACATTTAAGTTTATATATGCATAGTGTGTTTTTGTAGCTCCATCATGAGCATAGTAATGGAGCACGTGGAAGGAAATGGAATTAAGTATGTTTGGTTAGGATATACATAGATGCTCGTCATTAATTATATATATATATATATATATATATATATATATATATATATATATTACATTTAAGTATATGGGTGTGTGTCTCCATTGTACATGAGCATGTGGTGCAACAAGAAATAAAGAGGATTCGTTCCTTGTTCCTCTTAGTTCAAATCTCATTGAGGTTTGTTTTGATGGGTAAGATGTCGGGGAGTCTTTAAGTCCACCAGGGAACTCATGCATGCTACACATAAGGGGCATACCCCCATAATTTATAACCATAGAACCCAATATTTACTTGGATGTTGTCCATAAATGGTTGTCCAAACATGATCTTGTTTCACAGATTGTTTTTATCCCAGTGGGCTAGTTGTAGTGGTCAAGTGATTTGACCTTCATGCAAGAGGTATTGTGAATGTTTCCTAGGGATATTTGCCTCTATTGGATGCCTCACTTGATTTCCTTTTCAGCTCAAGCATCATAATGAATTTTGACATGTTTGCACTAGGTATCATCCATGAATCCAGGAAAGTACCCCGTTGTTTCCCTTCAAGGTGTTCCTTGGAAAATGTGTGTGTGTCCATTGAGATGTGACCTAGAGGAAACTTATAGTGGTTTTTCAACGCTAATCCAAGTTCAAATGTTGGTGGGTATGATCCCACCCTACATGATGTATTTCTAAGTGTGGAAATTGTTCTAAGATGTTGAGGCCTCCACTAACACCAAGT
>ML809084.1:56986-76488 GCA_009831015.1 Picea engelmannii | reverse complement strand
CTATCTTAGTGTGTCACATGATTACCCTTATATGAAACAAGTTGCTTCTATAATCAATGCCTTCACCAATTTTACCTGTCATACCAACCAATGAGATCTTTGATTCATCACCTGAATCCGATCCCAAGTCTGTGGGTCTTGTTGTTGCTTCCACGTTTTACATTCCCTTCTTTTCTTTGAACCACTTTGGCCTCTTCTCGGGATGCAACTGCCAACATCTGTCCTCATCATGTTCCTCTTTCTTGCAATGTTTGCAAGAGGGCTTCCCTTCCTTCCTCGTCACTACATTTGAATTCTTTCCATGCCATTTCCTCTTGTCTTCTTTCCTTGAAGACAATGATTCCCCTGACACACCTGTTTTTCCTACTTCAATATATGTAGCTTGAATAGAAACCTCATCAAGGTTAGTGGGTCCAAACATGAATACAATGTTTCTAATATGTGCAGGTAAACCTCCTATATACTTCATAAGAGTTTCTTGTGTTTGTAATGGGATATCTAACATCAATGCCATTTTACGAAAGATATCTGTATACTCTTGCATTGTTTTTCCTTTTCTTAGTTTTAAATATTGCCATTCAATTAATGCTTTTTCTTTATAATCCAAAGGATAGAATTGTTTCCTAAGTAAGGAAATGAAGCTTTGCCATGATGGAAATACATTACCCACTTGTTGCGTTCCATTTTGCAACTTTCTTTGCCACCAGATGAGAGTTGTACCTACAAGTCTCAAAGATGCCAACTTGATTTGTGTGGCCTCATCCTCGATCTGTTGCACACTGCAGTAAACCTCCATCTGCCTGATCCAATTGTCAAGTTTCTATGCATTTACTTCACCATCATATATGGGTAACTCAAATTTAACATCAAGTTTTAACAATGGCATTTCATTCTTATGCTTATGAACATGTTTCTTTGCATTAGATTTAGGACTTGAACTTGAAGAAGAAGGAGAAGAAGGAGGTGATGATGGAGGTGAAGGAGTAATCTGAGGATGATCCTCTTCCTCTTCACTTTTTCCCTTTGAAGATTCACCCAAAACTGGTCTTTTTCGTTCCAAGTAATCCTCGTACAAAACTTTCACCATCTCCGACATAGCAAGGAAAGTTTTCCGGAACTCTTTCTCATCTTGAGAAAGCCCTTCTTCTGATGCCATCTTCTCACTGTGAGAAGCTCTCTTGCTCAATCCAATTAATGGATTCTTTGTAACAATCTCACCTTCACCACGCTGTAGCTTTTCCCTGGTTAACATGCAAAACTCAAATCCAAACGTCAACTGGCTCTGATACCACTTGATCCAAAAAAGATCTGTATATATTCTTATGGCTGCTATGTTTCTTCATTAAATCCTTCCTCTTTCATTCAGCTTCTTAAATGGTTAATTAACGCATGCAATTAAAAACTCAACCACAGTCATTAAAAGATCTTTTTCAGATCAATAAGTGCAAGTTTTCAATGGAGACGATTCCATTATAGATGTAGCTAAATAAGGGAGACAAAGTCCCATTTCTAAAAAGTGAACACTAAGGATAGTGTTACTCCAAAGGAGAGGGGAACACAAAATTTTGGTTTTGACCCCGGAGTTATAACACATTAAACCATGTATAATTGAATGATGAGGATATGCGATGGGAGTTAAGTCATGTGAGCAATAATGAGTCAATGTGTAAATAATTTAATTGCATTGTAAATACTCATAGTGCAAAGCTCAAGGCCAAGGCCCAACTAACAAATTTGTGTGAGTCCCCCTGGTGGGATACAATTATGGTGTAATTGTTATGTTTTTATGTTGTTCTTATGTTGTATAAAGCATGAGTAAATAGGAAACATTTAATAATATAATATCTACCAAATTTTTTTCTTGAGGAAGTAGCAAAGGTACAATGATACCATTGGAGGGGAAGATGAAAGGGGGTTTAAGGCTGATAAATAATCCAAGTTGCTTAAGTTACCTAATGTTACACTTTTCCATATTATCATGTGGTTTATTTAAACCTCAACTACCAATCATTGAATGTAGGTGGTGGTTGGTGAGAAAGCCCACCTTCTATAATTATGAGAGCATGGGGGTTGAGTACAATAGGAGGACAAAGTGTAAGAGACAACATCTCACAGGAATCCAAACCTTATCTACTCATGTGCAGTCTCCTTCATCTTGAAAATTCAAATTGGCTCTTATTATCATCATTCTTACCATCGATTACCACTCTTCTCACCATTGGAAGGATATCCTCTCATGCCAAAGACACCATTGGCTCTAGGTGTTACTTTTTCATGCTTGAGGCTAAGATTTGAACATGGTGAGGGCTAGACATAGTTGTGAAGAGAATATTATGGGCCTAAGAAGAGAGATTGATGATTGTAAAAGAACATAGAGGATAAGATGCATATGAAACTTCACTTTTCTTGTAGATTTCTACTCATTAAGTGCTCAACAACCATTCCATAACTTTTCTAGGTTGTTCTTGAAGGTAGAAAAAAAAGTGGACTCCCTCTACACACACTAAGAGAACTGGAGGGATTATTTAGAAAATAAGGGAAATATGTTCCTTGTGTTGTGTGGGGCAGTGGAATAAAGTGCCATGGTTGTGTTGTTTGGATGGTTGTGTGGAGAGTTCTATGGGTGAATGTTTCATTGAGTCTCAAAACAATTAGGTTGGGAAAGTGACTAGAGAGAGTCTTTAGCGTGTTTTGTTTACCCTGGTGGTATCATGGTCTGGCTCGAGGGTGTAATCCATAACTGATTCCTATAGTTACTTAGAAAATTGCTCGTCAACAATCAATTTAATGGAATTACATTCATTTACAAATAAATATTCATATCTATTATCGTTGAAATGTTTATAATTTCTTTTTATTTGCAATACGATTAGTTGTGACTTAAATTTAATGGGCAATGTATGAACTCGAAATATGCATTGTTATTAGTCTCTGTCATAGGCATAGAGGGACTATAGTGATCGATAAAGAATTGACTACATATTAGTTTGTCCTTTGACCATAAATATTTGCACAATACCTATTGTTGGAGCTATGGAATTAAAAACATATATTTTTATATATTAAAAAGTAACATATATGTATTGATCTGATTGGCTAAGAGATTGGAGGTCTTATTGCCGGCTTCGCTATTCCCAATGTAGTATATGGCAACATATCCAAACTTTTTCTCGTAGACAATATTTTTTAATCATATATTTTTCCTGTATATTGCTTGAAGGCCGATTAATGCTACCATTAGTTCGAATGTTTGTATTAGCATTTTTTGCTACCTGAATATATCTGTCAGTTTTGATATGTACTAAGCATATATAAATGTTTCCATATCCAAGATTTGTATATTTCTTGAGATTTATTGACACTTATTCCGAGATGCCTCAATAGGCCTGACAGCGTAAATGTTTACATGACGCGACATCCTCCAACACCCCTGACAGTTTAAATGTTTGCATACCACGAGGTCCTTAGACATCCTGAGAGTATTAAATGTTTATGTAAATACGGTTCTCGGAGTATATGCCAGTTCAATAGACATTGTATGTTTCATCCTTGTTCTTCCATTGAAGCTACATACATTGTTTACTGGTTCAGTGATTGCTTCTTCTTTGCTAGTTTGTCGAGTGCTGCCATTGTATTTTTCATCCTCGTAATCATTGAAGCTATATACATTATTTACTGGTTCGGTGAGTGGTTCTTCTTCATTGGTTTCTCAGTTGCTATTTTTTGTTGTTTCGCTCGCGATTTGACCTGCACTTCTGCATTTCATCGTTTCGGAGTAAGTTTCGATGCCATAGTTTCATTTCGTATTCCTTGTTTGTTGTTTGCAGTTTGCAAGTAAGAATGTTTTCTTATTTGTAGTTGCATGTTCCTTGTATGTTTCCGGTTCCTTTTCTTCTTCGGTTGCAGTTTCGTAATCATTGGAGATACATATGTTGTTCACTGGGTCAGTGGATTTTGCTGGTTCATTGGTTCCTGGGTTGTTGGTTCTGTTTGTTTGCCTGGGGTTTGGACTTTGGGGCCCTAGGGTTGTAGTTCAGCCTCTTCGTTCTTTCTCGTTGGTTTGGTCGTTGCTGGTTTCTTTTCTTTGATTCGGCCTTGTAGGGTTGGGGTGCAACGATGGTGGTTGGAGCTTTTCTTTTGGATTGTTATTGTTTTTTGGGGGCACTTTATGGTGTTCATCCCCTGCACCCACCAGTAAATCTGCAGTTGTGTTATTTGCCATTTTTGTAGAGGATGTTATCTATAATTTTGTGAGATTTTCCTGGTGCTCAAGTCCTGCCATGAAAGAAAATAGTTGCATACAAAATTGTTGGAGGATTACATGTGAAGTTACAATATCCGTTGTTTTTTGTTGGAATAAAGCATATCTATGCAGCCTACATTTATAGACTATATATGGTCAGATGTGCAGATATGACATCACATGTTCTTTCTCCTCTACATAGACTGGTGTGCGCATGATACAACTTCTGTTGTGCTTGAGATATGATATGTGCAACAAAGATTATTCAAGATTATATTTTCATGTCTGGAAGCATGTCTGGGTAGTTTTCCATGGAAAACTAAGAACTTGTATCGTGGGCACAATAGTCTGTGTAAAGGATAAAGAACATGGTTAAAGGGCATATCTGGATGAATTTCCAGGGAAAACCAGAAATCGTTTATCCGCGTCCATGTAATTGCGTGATATTTTATGCCTTGTAATATATTTTGGCCAGGGAAAAAAAAGCTAGACATTTACAACCATGGATAGAGAAGCACAAAGGTTCATGTTTCTGCCTTTGTAAATTGTTCGTTGAGTCAGTTTTGTTGTATCTACATATTGCTTGTTCTCCAGTGAATACCAACTTCCATTGATGTTCATTGAATTTTGTGGGTTCCCACATTGAAACAAACAGAGTAGCTAGAGAAAAGGAGGGAGTCTTCACTGCATCGGCTGAAGAGGATATAGAAAGGTGCATGCTTGTACTGTTGTTTCATATTGCGTTGTTTTGTATTTCATTTATGGTCTGTATATGTGTTAAACTAGTTGTGTGCCTTCCTACATGGTAAGTTATCTTGGTTACATACATTCCTTCCTGCATACTAAGCTAGTTTATGTATGTTGTATTTGCATTGCATTGCTGCATTTAAAGAAACAAAATCGCTGGACAGGACGAAGGACTCTTTGGCGGGTAAATATAACTTTTTCTTTTTCTTTTAGATGTATGTTTTCAAACTAAGTTTCCTTCGTCTTGATTGCATCTTCGGTGTTGCTTCCTTGGAAAAAACAGGTTGCTTGGACAGGGAGATGAATTCTTTTGTGCAGTAACAAAGGGTTTTGTGGTACAATCTTCTAAAAGGTATACCAAGTGTGCCGGTAAATTAAATATATAGACCGGGTGGGAGCATAAATATTAGACTTGAAAATGATGAATTCGCAGTAATGGGCCTTTCTGCGCTCCATGTTTCTACTTTTTCCATTTTCTATTATCCCTTTTGCTTTCTAATTCATCTGCTTAGTGTGGTTTCCGAAAATTCCCTCGTGCGTCGGTTGGCGGACTAACAGACTGACATATGTGGTCCTGTTTCTACCTTATTCCATAGTTACCCACTTTGTCGATTACAGCTGCCAGGTTGGCAGGTTGAAGATTTCTCCCCTGGCTTCTGGGGGTCCGTGATATACAGATTGGCCATGGTGACCTACAGTCACGCCCTGTTTACTGTTAAACATTTCTCCATTTAAAATATTAAGATGCATACAATTTTACGGTTATTTGGTCCTTCTGATGGACAATATACAATGCATATATTTGTTTAGTCCCGATGTTCATCTATACATGCTTGCATCAGAAAAAGTTGGACTAGTGAGACGACCATGAGTAGTCAGTCATCCCAGACATCGGTAGACGACAAGGCGAAAGGTAAATATGCATACTCTGTGCTCTTACTATGTTTACTAAACAAATTTCCTGGGCTATATATTCATCTATGGCATGGCGGATATGTTGATGCCATTTGCAATACATGGTTTCCAGCTTGCAAGAAGTATCAACAAGTACAAGTGAAAGGCCGAACGTGTTGCATGTTCCACAGACCAAGAGGTGTGGCTGCGAAACTGTGGCTCCATAATTCATCAATACTATTCGTGTACTTGTAGCACACTACCATTCACTTTAGTTTTCCTGTTCAAAAAATGTCATCAGGTCTAGAGTTGTGACATCCAAAGTACTGTCAATAGAGGGCCTGAACAACCGCCAAACTAGACAACTATTCGTCGGGGACATAATGGTTGTCTATACTACCTACTTGGACAAGGCAAACAAAAGTAGATCCATTATGCGTGCTGATATGACAGACAAGGACACCATGATGACAGTCACACTGACTGTTCCTCCACAACTTGTCCAGAAACATGTAGAAAAGATATTGCCGCGTAATGGGATATCCATTACAAATTTTAATGTATTGTCCAAAACAATATATGACCATGGTGATTGCGATCGAATTATTTTGCTCAAGGAAACAAGCATAGTGGAAAAAATTATTGCTATCTCTTCAGAATGTCACTTCCTCCCGGACTCGACTATCAGGCAGCTTGTACAGAGCACTGATATTTACCCAATCGAAACGATTGGGGCTGCTGTGACACTGGCGAGAAAATTTGGGTCGCAACACATTCTCCATATAAAGGATGGAGAGTCGGACAACGACAAGGCAATGATACCGCTTTTCATATTCAATTTTGTTCTTAACTTTCGCGTCTGCATATATGTCGGATAAGTTACACAAATATTGCACTGTTCCATGTTGCAACTACAATTGTTCGATATGTATTCAGATTTGTTTTCGTCAATGGAACAACAATTGCATAGAGGGCAAATTCCACTTATGTTGTTCAAAAATATAACAAAGAAGAAGGATGCTAGAGAAGGGATCTTTCGGACAAACCAGACAACGTTTGTAATAGAGTTGCGAGCAGATATAGTAGAGGATCTGGAGAAACTAGCTAGCTCTACAATTGTTGTGTGTATACATCCACAAAATCATCCTCACTTTGCTTATAGAAATAGCCTTCAACAAAATTGTGCACCTTCTTACTTTTTCTTTTTTGTTTTAAAGGGGAGGGGGGGATGTAGTTGTGTATTATATTGCTCAATGTATTAATCCCTTTGCTCACGTTGCCAGGTTGAAGGTCTTTTAGTTGCAACCAATGTGTACTCGACCCCCTTTGAGCATGTATGTGAAAAATGCCATTCCACTGCTCCTGCCTCCGCTTTGATAAGTGATGATACAATTGATTGTCTACAATGCAGTGAAAAATGTCCATATATTTATGGACATTGCGTCAATGGTGTTATCCGAACCGTGGGCAACACAATTGTACAATGTTCAGTTAGGCAACCCCTATTACAAAATGTGCTTCCTGAATTGGTAGAGTTGTCGTATGAAACGTATGTATAGAAAAAGGAAAATAGTGTCTATATGCTGCGACAGCTTCAGATACAGAGAAAATTCACCTTAAATGAGGACAATGCAATTTTGCATATCGGCTGAAGAAGGGAAAAAAAAAATTAAATCAAACTTTGGGAGGAAATGAAAATACCTCATGTCTCTCTGTAATATTTGTTCAACATCTAGATGAATGTTCGTTTCAAGAGAAAAGGAATGTGCCGACATCTTTTCTTCGTATATCAAATTGTTTGGTGCAAAGGTCGATGGGTTCTGCTCAATGGAACCTTTTGGGAACTTTCTTCTGGGTTGTTTAAAGTATGATTGGTTTTTGGTTATCTGGTTTGTCTGTCAATTTGTATACCATGGAACTCTAGCTCTTCTTTGGAGGACATGGAACAATATAATTGATTTTTTTTGGCCAGTTGGCATGCAGATCCGCTTGATAATTTCTATGGCACTGTGACGCAAATGTACTATGTGACTTGTTTTGGCAAATTTCCTTGATCGATAAACTTGGTCAAATTATTGTTGTGAAATAATTTGAAATCAACGAATATATAGTGTGCAAACTGCAGCTATCCTATCATACCAACAAGAGGCTTTTAAAATTCAAATTAATTGTTGTTTTCGCAATTTTTTCTTATTCGATGAACTTGGTAAAATTAATATCTTGGAATAATTTGAAATCAACGAATATATATTGTGCGGAGTGAAATTGTGCTATCATATGAACAAGAGGGCCTTAAACTTCAAATTGGTCATTGTTATGCTTGCAGTGATAGAATTTAAAAAAAATATTCTTTTGTTTCCTTCATTTTTAAAAAAATAAGCGATTTAACATCCTTTAATAATTTAATGTAATTCACTTGTACAATAACAATAGTTAATATTAATATTTTAGTATTTGAAAATAATGTTTTTAGCTGAAGTTAGATAGGACGAGCATTGCTAAACAATTGCAATCTTGAACCCGTCAGACGTGGAATCCACAAGTCCACCTGTCAATTTGTATATCACGGAATTCCGGGTGATATTTGCAGGACACCGAACAAAAGAGGTTCAAATTTCAGCCCGCCAGGCTGAGAACCTGTGATCCAAAAAGTGCCCAAGTATGGAACGAGGGATCCACATATGCTCTATAAAATCTCTTGTTCATACTTTCTAAAAGTACATGTTTACTATGTATTGCTCACTTGTCGGAAAACTTTTATATCAGTCGCCTGACCAGATTGTACAAACTTTCTCGTTTAATTAAATTCTGCAATAGAAAAAATTATTATTAATAATTTAGTATTGAAAATCATGTTTTTAGATATGTTAGATAGTTTATAGGGATTAGTATATGCAAGCAATGGCAAACTTGAACCCGCAACCCTCAAGTCCATCTATCAATCTGTATATCGCGGAACTCTGAGGACTATTTGGAGGACAAGGAACAATGAAAACTGCAATGTTGAACCACGCAACCCACAGGTCCGTTTGTCAATTTGTAAATCACGAAGATGTGCCTGGTGTTTGTACAATGAAAAACAATAGAGGCCCAATTTTCATCCCGCGAGCCCCATAGACCCGATAAAAAAAAATTGCTAGATACAAATATCATACGGGATCGGTACGGGACAATAAAACTGCAATGTTTAGCCAACCAGCCCGAGTCCACCTATCCACTTGTATATCGTGGAAGTCTGGGTGCTATTTGTAGGAGACAAAACAATAGAGACTCTATTTTCGTCCCGCCAGGCCGTAAACCAAAAACTGCCTAGGTATGGAATGAGGGATCCGCATATGCTGTATAAAATCTCATTATACAGTTTATATAGAGACAATGTCCACAAGTCCGTGTGTCAACTTGTATATCGCGGAATTCTAGGTGCTATTTGTAGGACACGGAACAATAGATACTTAATTTTCAGCTTGCCAGGTCGCGAACTCGCGATCCAAAAAGTGCCCAAGTATGGAATGAGGGATCCGCATATGTTCTAGAACAATGTTTTTGTACAACACAGAACAATAGAGGCCCAATTTTCAGCCCACCAGCCCCAGAGCTCCCGATAAAAAAAATTCGCTAAATATGAAATTCATACGGGATCTCCGCATATGATGTATAAAATCTCATTCCATACTTTATTTAGAGACTATGTCCACAAGTCCGCGTGCCAATTTGTATATTGCGGAAGTCTAGGTGCTATTTGTGGGACACGCAACAGTAGATACTTAATTTTCATCCTGCTAGGTCGCGAACCCGTGATCCAAAAAGTGCCGAAGTATGGAATGAGGGATCCGCATATGTTCTAGAAAAATGTGTTTGTAAAGCATGGAACAATAGACGCCCAATTTCTAGCTCGCCAGCACCAGAGCCTCCGATAAAAAAAGAATCTAAATTTGAAATTCATATGGGATCACTATGGGACAATAAAAGTGCAATGTTCAGCCAACCAACCCGAGTCCACCTATAAATTTGTATATCGCAAAAGTCTGGGTGATATTTGTAGGAGACGAAACAATAGAGACTCTATTTTTGGCACGCCAACCCGTGGATCTGCGATCCAAAAACTGCCTAAGTATGGAATGAGGGATCCCCATATGTTGTATAAAATCTCATTCCATACTTTATATAGAGACTATGTCCAAAAGTCCACGTGTCAATTTGTATATCTTGAAATTCTAGGTGCTATTTGTAGGACACGAAACAATAGATACTTAATTTTCAGCCCACCAGGCCGAGAACCCATGATCCAAAAAGTGCTTAGGTATGGAATGAGGGATCCGCATATGTTCTAAAACACTATCAATTTGTATATCGTGGAAGTCTGGGTGTTATTTGTAGGAGACAGAACAATTAAGACTCTATTTTCATCCCGCCAGGCCGCAAGCCCACGATCCAAAAAATGCCTAAGTATGGACCGAGGGATCCACATATGCTGTATAAAATCTCATTCTATACTTTATATAGACTATGTCCAAAAGTCCACATGTGAATTTGTATATCGCGGAAGTCTAGGTGCTATTTGTAGGGCACGAAAGTCTAGGTGCTATTTGTAGGACACAAAACAATAGATACTTAAATTTCAGCTCGCCAGGTCGCAAACCCGCGATCCAAAAAGTGCCTAAGTATGGAATGAGGGATCCACATATGTTCTATAACACTATCAATTTGTATATCGTGGAAGTCTGGGTTCTATTTGTAGGAGACGAAACAATAGAGACTCTCTTTTCGGCCCGCCAGAGCGCGAGCCCGCGATCCAAAAACTGCCTAAGTATGGAATGAGGGATCCAAATATGTTGTATAAAATCTGATTCCATAATTTATATAGAAACTGTCCACAAGACCGCATGCGAATTGGTATATCGTAGAACTGTAGGTGCTATTTGTAGGATACAGAATAATAGATACTTAATTTTTAGCCCGCCAGGTCGCCGCCAGGTCGCGAACCCGCGATCAAATGTAATGTTCAGCCAAGAAGCCCGTAGGTCCTCCTGTCAATTTGTATACCGCGGAAATCTGGGTGCTATTTGTAGGACACAGAACAATAGACACTCTTTTTTCAGCCCGCGAGGCCACCAACTAGCGATAAAAAAAGTGCCTAAGTATGGAATGACTCTTTTTTATATTGCTCGTTTGTGGAAATATTTTTATATCACTCGACCGACCAGATTGTGCAAACTTTCTCGTATAATTAAATTCTACAATATAAATATTTAACAATAATAATTTAGCGCAGGTTAGGTTCTTAATTTGTATATCGCGAAATTGTCAGTGCTATTTGTAGAGTGCAGAATAATAGATGCCCAACTTGTTGCCTGCCAGCCCGAGAACCCCCGATCCAAAAAAGTGGCTAATTATGGAATTAATACGGAATCGCTAAGGACAAAAAACATGCAATGTTGAACCAACCAACCCACAAGTCTGCATGTCAATTTGTATATCGCGGAAGTGTAGGTGCTATTTGTAGGACACAGAACAATAGAGGTTCAATTTTCAGCCCGCCAGGCTGAGAACCATCGGCCCTTCACGTGCCCTGGGTATATCTTCGCCTGACCACTTTCCATACTTTGGTATTTCTTGGAATTAGTTTCGCCATTGCTGCTGCCTTCATACTTGTTTCCAGATATGCAATAATTAAGCTTTAATGCTAGTAGCCATCCTGCAGCAACCGTTAAAAATGTCATTAATTTCCGGAAGTCCGGAGAATATTTGTCATTAGTACGAATTAAAGTAAGATTTTCCCACAAGCATGCTATCCTTTCCAAGTATTCATTTCAAAGGCCACGCAAATTATTTTTTTTGTGCACTAACTGGTTGGTGCTTTTAAGAAATTTCTTATTCTTAATCTCTTTTCGCCATCACTGCCACGTTCACACTTTTTTCTAATTGTGCAATTAGTGAGCTTTGATGGTCACATCTCATTCTGCATGAACCTTGGAAATTGTCATTGATCAGCGAAAGGCTTGAGGAGATATTCCATTGATACACATTAAACCATAATTTGTGGAGGCTTATATTATCCCTCCCCGATTTTCATTTCAAACATCGTCTTGACCAAACAAAAATTCTAAATAACTTCTGGCAGCAGTTCTCTTCACACACAATAAACACATTGGGGCACAATGGCCAGAGGTTCCACTATTCCAAGGCATATTCTTACTATTCATCTCCCTCCGCCCATAATAAAAAAAGGAGATGGTCCCTTGGTACACCAAGAGATATATTTCAAGCCAAAAAATTCCATCGCAACCCTGGCTAGTCAGAGAACCTGCCCAGTTGCAGTCATTGCTATCGCAAAAGTTGATGCCATGAATTCTGAGCCGAAAGAAGATGATTTGATGGACGATGATACGACAATGGATGATGGAAATGCAGAGAATATTCCCACTCCTTTGCCCAAACTGAAATCAACCATAATGAATGGAACTTCCTGGCTCGGTGATCGCAGTCATGACAACACCAAAAGGAGTTTCAGAAAAGAAACTGACGGTGAACACAACAACCACTTTGCACCACAAAAGTAGGAATTCTAGAGTTCCAAATTAGTCCATTCTGGGCGGAATAGTTTCAATGTAAAGCAATGATATGTTGATGCTCCCAGAGATATATTTCAAGCCAAAAAAATATTGTTTAACATTTTCGGGCATCAGGTCCAAAACTCTTGCTCCTGCCACACATTTTCCTACTAGTCATCTCCTTCTGCCCAGAATGGACTAATTTGGGCCTCTACACTTGCACGTGCAAGCTGTGCTACTGAATTTTTTTGGACTATGAAGAGGCGGTTTCAGCTAAGGGCTATTCCACTTGCCCTGCAACCATTTTCGTCTTCTTTCTGAGGAAAATCTTATGAAAAATATCAATTTTAGCAGAGGATGATTCATCGATGAGAAAACTCCAAGGATCTTGCATATTGCAGAACCCGTGCCTGTGTTTGTCGCAGATACTTTCAATGTTTTGGCCTGAAGAACTGGGTCCAGTTTATAAGCATAGATGTACAGTACTCGGTGTTTTTCTTATTTTTTTTATTTTAAATGGATTTTCTATTAAACAAAACTTGCCTTGCACTCTTCGTTGTTGCCTCTTTTCTGGGTTTAACACATGTTCTAATTGGCATGGTTTAGTGCTCTCGTACTTCTTTGATCTTGTGTTTACTAATACCAATGTACAATGTTGCAGCAAAATAATTATTCTTGTTTCTAGACATGCAATTATTAAGTTTTAATGCTAACAACCCATAATGAAATAAGTTTAATACTTGAGTTAATATATTGCACTGATGGTAGAATGTATCAAGAACACAGTTACACGCACACGTTCCAATAAAATCTAATCTTCCACAAAGAATTTGCTGGCAATTAGTAGAAAAGGAAATTTAGTGGTTAAGTTGATATGTTACAGTCATGGAATAATGTATCAAGAGCATAGCTGCAGGCATACGTTGCAATAAAATGTAATCTTCAACAATGCATTTGCTGACAATTAGTATATCATGGTTTTGTAACGATGGCCCTTCTTTGAAACCAATTCACGCTTACGAAAACTGCCTTCCGCCTCTCTATTTTCCCACTCTTTTATTCCCTCTAGTTTCTCTTCTTGGTTACTTAATCATTTTTTCCCGATAATGCATTTCTCCGCAGCTTCACGGATTCACGCGTTTTCGTTTCCAACAATCGCTTCCCCTTTCTTTAAATTGACCGTCTACTGTTCCCTGTCCCACAACTGGCACCCAGAGTTCCGCCATATACAAATTGGCAGGCGGACTTGTGCGCTGGTCGGGTCAACATTGCAATTCTACTTTTCCGTGACCTCCAAACAACATTTGAAGCTCCGATATATACAAATTGACAGATATTCAAAATTGCAACCATTCTTAGATCATATGCTTTTCCGTATTACGGTCCACCTATCATGCCCTTTTCTATGTTGCACATTTTTGCACTGAAAACTTTCGAGAAATACAATTTAACCATTGGGTCCTCGCATATTTAGTGGAACTATTGTCACCCCATTTTGAAGCCCGTCTGTCCTCTTTCCATACTTCACCATTTGTTCGAATTTCTTTGGCGAATCGTCGGTTTGGCGGGTTGAAGAAATATTCAGTTCGTAGTCGTTGTTTCCTATATCCGTGCCCCTTTGCAGTTAGTAGTTGGAAATTATATATAAGATCTTATTGCCATGTATGCAATTAGAAATTTCACTGTTCCATACTTAGCCACTTTGGCGGAATTCCGCAAATATACAAACCGGTCACTCAACTACCCCATCATGATCTCTTCCATTTTACGCATTTTGCACTCAAAAATTCTGAAACATGAAATTTCATTGTGCAACACTTGGTTGTCCTGACTATCTTCGTAACCCTTTTTTGAATCCCGTCCGACCGCTTTTCAGAGCTTGCCATTCTTTCCTTACTCTCTGCCCTCTCCATCACCTTCACACTTGTCTATAATAAAAGAAAATAAAAAAGTTTTTTATATATATACATATCTTGTTTCTAAATATGGAATTAATGGCATTTAATTCTAACAAGTCATCATGAAAAAACCATATATATTGTATTTGATGGGTGAAAGGCTCGAGGACATCTTGTATTCATGCGCATTAAACCAAAATTTGTAGGCAGATTATATTATCCCTTGTGAGTGTTCATTTCAAAATCATGAAATCCTGTTCACACGGCGTGCCCTTTGCATGTTCATGAAACCTCCATTCCTTAATTGCTCTTCACCGTACCCACCACGTTCGCATTTCTAAATATGCAATAAATAAATTTTATTGCTAACAGTTCATCATGCACCACCAATACAGGTTGTCATTAATCAGCGAAAGGCTCGAGGAGCTTTCCCATTCACAAGCATTTAACCAAGATTTAGAAAAAAGTTACATTATTCGCTCTAACAATTCATTTAAACCATCATCTGCAACAAAGAAACCTTCTCATAAACCTATGGCATTAGATCGACACCAGTTCTGTGGAGATACAGTGAACACCTTCGGGTGTGAGGACTAGAACTTCCACTGGTCTAGGGAATTTTCTTATTACTCAACCCCTACTGCAAAGAACCAAGTAATTTGGACCTCTGGGATTGCTCATGCAGGCTGTGTCCCTGAGGTTTTTGACTGTAAGGACCTGGGTCTCTTGGTGCACCGATAAATTTATTGTAGAGAAAAGAATTATTCCACTGCACGATGACTCTTCTGTTTCTTTGTCACCTCAGGTCTTCTACCAGATGTTGAAATTGCCCGAGCCAACATTGGCATTCAAAAGAGAAGATTGCAAACAGTTCCTATCAAAGCATAATAACAGATTGGACCTCTTGCCCCATTTTTTGGAGAGGCCAAATCTAGTTCCTGAAGATATTACAAGTATGTAGGTTAGTTCATTTAGAAATCCATTTCGGGAAATTGCCTGGTTGTTTACAAGAATAACGGGACAGGAGTCCAGAGGTACTGTTTCCTGCATGGCTCTTTATATTTTGTATTTCATAGTCAACGAACAAGCCCTTTTTTATTGGGGTAGGTTAATTTCCCATGAAATCTCTTCCGAATTGTCAAGCTACAAAAGGGAAAATAAATTTTATATGTCATCCTATTTAGTTTTTGCAATAGTACATTCCTGTCAATTTCCGCAACTGTCTCTATCCAAAAAAGTCAACTGCGAATTCCACCTAGTAACGTTCTGGTACCAAGCCTTGTGGAAGCACAAGGCTTCCCACTGTTTTTATGAGGTTTTTAATGGCTTCCTGTCTGTTTTCAAAGTTTTGTTGTTAGGAGAAAATGTTCCCCGCATATCTGAACAGACAACTAGTTTTTTGGACAATCAGGGGACACTCCAACATTTGGATAATTACACTGTCATAAGAATTTTTGGCTCCACAGAACAACCTTCTCTCCTTCCATTTCACGTTACAGACATAATTTTTATTGCAGAAGTAGTACGTCAATACAACTACTGATTCCATCTGTTCCAAAGGAAGAAAAAAAAATAGTTCATTCCTCTGCCTTGGAAAATAGGGGAGTTCGTCTTGAAAAACGTCAACAAAATTGATGATTTCGCAGCACATTTTAGCATCTACAACCTCAAATATGCTGAAGACATAAGAGGATTCGACCCTTATGATAATTCTAGACAACATTTACAATCACTTGGCCTCGACGATTGTTTTGTAAATAAACACCTGCCCAAAAACATAGACGGTGATTGTCCTGCCTCTGATACCGGTGATGTAGAGACAGTGCAAAGCTGCACTAAATTGTACATGCAACAGGGGAAATGCCCCAGTGACAAGAGTGTTCAATCCACAAATAGCACTCCAAAAAGTACGACATCCCAAAGCATCGCTCCAATGGCCTAGCACAACAACAAAGAAACCCAGAGTTCTTCAAACAGAGGAGGAGATAACGACCCTCCTCACTCTAAAATTGATAGTTCTCACAAGCTTCCAGTAGAGAAGAAGATAAAAAAAATGTGGGTCAGGCAGAAGAGCCGGAAATTCAGAGTCAGAACATGGAAGTTGACACTGATCTGGATGCCATGTTCCCCTTTCTTAATCATCCCCAAGACGACATCCACCATAGCCATCCAATGGACATATCCGTTACCCAAAATTTTGATGAAGATGAATCCTTCGTGTTCCAGAGCGTTGTTTTTGATAGCTGGAACAAAAGATTGATATTTGAGAAAACAAAATGTTAAAAATATCAAAGGAAAATCTCGTTTAGAGGTTGACGTTGCCAACATGCATCCGTCCCAAATCTGTCAACTTCACACTGCAACCGGAGAAGCACTTCATGATTCCATTGGATGCATCGAGACCCAGGTGCCAAACTAAAGGACTGAGTCAAGGAATTGGAAGGCGCTTTCATTCCTATGCCATTGCTTGTCGATCCTTTGGCAATAGCCATGCCTGGCACCCCTGCACCCAGTGTAAAAACATCCTCCACCCTGCTCGCATCATGTAAAGGATATGTGGAGAACAATATCAAAAAAAGAATGGAACTGGTTGCCCAGGTGTGGAAAAGATCACAAACCATCGCTTCCTTTGGAACCAGGGAACATAGCTTGCTTGAGATTTTGCAAGCCAAATTAAAAGATGAAGAAAAATTCTTTTTAAAAATGGTCATCCCTTTTGGCAAGATTGTCAACAATATGACATAAACAAAAAGAAGAGAAGAAGATATTTCATCCAAAAACTAGATCAACCAATTGAATGCATGTTGGAAACAAAAAGTAAAGAACCTGTGTCTCATTGTTCAGTCATGTGAACAAGCCATAGCGAAAAAATATAAATTATTCACAAAGATGTCAAATATAGACTTAGCAGGGAAAACCAATGACTTCCAAGACCCCCTCTTAATCGCAAACTCCTTGCTCTTAACCAGGAAAGAGTTCGATAAACAGGTTTCTATGTTGAATACCTTGTCTCTGGAAAAGTTTTACAACATCCTTTAATTTGATCAAGCTCATGTCCATGACTGGCTAGTCAAATATGCAGTACAAAATGAAGAAATTCATCAGGCTCTCTCTAATCTTTCTATCGACTTCCAGGAATTAGAAAACAAAGTTTTCAACATCAAAATCTGGAATGATAAATGTCACCCCAATGAGAAGCTACATTGAAGAATGGGTCGAAAGGCAATTGAAACAAGCCGCCAACGAAAGACAACAGGCAGTTCCCGGCATTCTAACAGTCGTGGAGAACATCCTTGAAACCGCAGTCGTCACCGACATCAATGAAATGACAGCCGCAAGAAAATAGCCAAAGCGCTCATATGTACCCTCATTGTAAGTTTAGTCATCACATCTTTCTTTGTTTTTCAGCCCGGTTATTCCACTTTCTTAAATACAGATGTATAGGCAAACAATTATACCTTTCCATTTATTTTCTTTTGCATCTATTGCACTCTATCTTCTTTCCATAATCCCGTTTCTTGTACATATTTCTCTAATGGTCCGCAAGAGCCCCAATCCCAGTCTACATGACAAACGCATTGAAATTTCAGTTTATATGTAACATACATTAATTTTTTGGTATATTTCAAAATTTGCAGTAGTATGTAACAAACTTTCATTTTTTGACATACTTGAAATAAAAAATGCATTTAAATTTTTATATGTTACAGACTCTATTCTTATCTTTTTGCATTCTGTATAACAAATGCAATTTTTTTTTAATATGTTATACTTTTATTCTTATACTTCAACAATCTGTATGACAAATGCATCTACTCTTTTATATGTTACACACTTTTCTTTTTTATATATTTCAAAATAAATGGTGTTCAACAATGCAAGCGTCATTTACATATATCCTATGTTCACAAATGCATTTAAATTTTGATATTACTTATCTCCTATTAATTTTATGTCATCATATATTTTTATCTTTCACCAGTCCATATGGAAAATGCATTTAAATTTCCAAATTTAATCTTGCACTATCAACAAATTTTTTACTTTGTTATATACTTTCAAAAAAAATAGATTTTCTATATACATTCAAAAATTAGATGTTGTTGTGTCTGTCGACCGTCATTTACTTTTGCCCTATCTTTAGTGATATACATTTTGCACCAAACACTTTGTTTCGTTTACAATTCGACCCCATTTTCCACAATTTGCTTTCTAACCTCCTTGGCAGGGATTGTGCTACCACAAGGCCACTACTTCAACTACTATCTATTTATTCAAACAATTAGCAATTTTGATTTTGAAATGGTTAGACTTTTTTTCAAATAAAGCATCGAATTATCTAAAAGATAAAGTATGCTTTGTTAAATTCAAAATTTCGAATATGTGAGACATGGTTATCATCCAATGGTAACATATCAAATAAAATATTTTTTTGTCAAATTCAAAATTTCCAATTAGTAACATTGGAATGTGTAAGACATGCTTCTCATGCAATGGCAATATTACTTACATGTAAACTTATCTTCGAAGGATGCATTTTGAAAATATGTTTAAAATAATCATGCCAAATTGTTATACATAAAAGTAAAAGTTAGTGGTTTTATTTTTTATTTTTACTATGAAACATCTTTATAAATATTATAAAAATTATCAAAAAGAATATTAATAAAATATTTGAAAATTAATAAAATAATTATTTAAAATAATGTATTAGATAAATTTGTTTATTTTTAATATGAATACATTAAATTGTTAAAAAATATGTGTGGTTTAGTAATGGAGAAGGTTATCTATTCCTCAAGAGATAAGTTCATTAAAATGGGTTAATTTAGCAAACTTATAATCATAAATATTTTTAAAAATTAAAAAATATTAATTATTTAATGAGATAATATAAATTTGAGTGAAATCAAAATTTTCTATTTTTTAAATTATATTTTTAAATATATAAATAAATTAAACTATGAAAGTAATATATTTATAGAAACAGATAAGAAAGTTACATCAAAGGGAAAACTTGCAGTTCAAAGCACTTTGATCATTGGTTAAACAAAATATGTAATATGTTATATCATAATACATATCATATTTATATTACATGTAATACGATATAACATATTACATGTAATATGAATAACATATCATATTATACATGTAATATGTTACAAC
>ML809084.1:43407-56936 GCA_009831015.1 Picea engelmannii | reverse complement strand
TGTTACAACATATTACATGTAATATGTTATGTTATTCATATTACATGTAATATGTTACAACATATTACATTTAATATGTTATGTTATTCATATTACATGTAATATGTTATATCGTATTACATGTAATATAAATATGATATGTATTATGATATAACATATTACATATTTTGTTTAACCAATGATCAAAGTGCTTTGAACTGCAAGTTTTCCCTTTGATGTGACTTTCTTATCTACTTCCATAAATATATTACTTTAGATTTCAGTGTCGATTAAATTGTTGGGAATCGTGATCATTCTTGCTTAAGTGCTCCAATACACATATTACTCAGTCTAAAACTCGGTATCGGTTACAAATAACATATTATATGTAATATGATATAACATATTACATATAATATGTTAGAACATAACATATTACATGTAATATGTTAGGTTATTCATATTACATGTAATATGATATAATAAATATGTTATAACATATTACATGTAATATGTTATTTGTAACTGACACTAAGCTCTAGATTGAGTAATATGTGTATTAGAGCACTTAAGCCAGAATGATCATGACTCCCAACAATCTAGCCGACACTGAAATCTAAAATAATATATTTATGAGAGCAGATAAGGAAGTCACATCATGGGAAAAACTTGCAGCTCAAGGCACTTTGATCATTGGTTAAGCAAAATAAAATAATCCTCCACACGGCAGCGCACCAAAGGAAGCCAACTCCACACGCCACCACTGTAAGCTATAAATACACGTTTTACTCTATCTTTCTATCAACTCATCTTATCTGCAATTTTACGAAGTTGTTTGTCTCAGTTTGTTGATTGATATATCTATCTGATTTTGAAATTGAAAATAGTGCCGTCATGGCTGCAAATCAGGAGTGCCAGGACCGCGGCCTCTGCGGCAAGAAGGACGAGGGAAGGCAGGATGATGAAATGATGCAGAATCAGGCTACTCGTCCAAATCAAAATCCAACTCAGAAGGCGGGGCTCGTCGATAAAGTGAAAGAGAAGCTCCCTGGAGGCCAGACTAAGACTCAAAGTCAGACTGCTCAGTGTAACCCAACTGAGAAGCCCGGAATGGCGGATAAAATCAAAGAGAAGCTTCCCGGAGGCCGTAACAAGGAATGACCTGTCGCTTTTCCTGGAGCATCCACCGATAATAGTGATAATCATATGAAAGTAATAGTGTGTGTTAGAACTTAGAGTAGAGAATAAGATATGAATGCCATCCGATCCGCAAGCCATGCTTAGAATAGTATTTGGCTGGGAGGAGATTTGTACTTCTGCTGTGATCGTGGGTTTCAACTTTCGTTTTTCTAGTATGAATAGAAACTAAAGAAGAATATATCAGGACGTCCATGCCTTACAAGCTTGCTGTCAAGAGTTAAATGTATGGGCATCCATTAATTTGGAAAAATACAGTAATACTTCATATACCTTATTTTCATAATCTTAAAAGAGTAAATTTGTTCATGGCTGAGAGTCGAAATTTTCAAATGTAGAATCTCTCGCGCGCTAGTCTCTGTCTGTCAGATATTAATTTCTCTATTTTCCCTCCTGCAGCGAGTTGGAGATTACTATTGTTTAGTTCACGCCATAACAGCGCAACTACTAACTTTAAGTTTGGCACTATTTTCAACAGAGAAAGAAGGAACGAAGAATCATCAACTCCTCGACTTCTTAAACATTGCCATCGGATTTCTGTTCACATAACACGATTCCATCGGATTTCCGTTCAGACAACACAATTTCAGCCCTTCATTTTCAACTCATGGACCGTGTCTTGCGGATGTATTTTTGAAGTGTCATCGTCTCCGATGGATGATCTTACTTGGATCAGTGGAATTTAAATAAATGTACGTCTTAAAACTATAAATTTACTAGTCATATTCATGCGAAACAACCGAAACAAACACACCGTGAGGCTACTTTCACTTCTCTATTAATTAATGAAGACTGCTTACATTCTTATATAGGAAACTAACCTATTTAGTTGGTGACATGTAAACCACAAATAATTGGAATCTCTATTCAGTGAAGTAGAGTTCAACTAAGCTAATGACTCTTGTAAACTGACCCTTGTAACTAGCGCTTACTCCATTATTTCCAAGTCTCTCCTTAATGGAGAATGGATCGACTTCTACACCTAACATCTACCTAAACAACTCAAACTTAATCTTTCAAAGATGCTTAGTGAAAATATCAACAGCATTTTCACTAGTATTACAATACATAACAGCTATTTCATTTCACTGCAACTTTTTTCTAACAAAATGAAATTGAGCTTCAACATGCTTTGTTCTTGCATGAAAAATAGGATTCTTCGCAATATTGATTGAACTTTGATTATCACATTTGATCATAGTAGGTTCCTTTCGTTCTTTTCCAACATCTTGCAGAAGTCTTCTCAACCAAACAACTTCACAAGTTGTTGTACACAAGGCTTTATATTCTACTTCAGTAGAAGACAAAGATACAACAGACTGCTTTTTACTGCTCCATGAAACAACCTCGGATCCAATGCCAAACGCATATCTAGTGGTTTATCTTTGATCATCCAGATTGTCATCCCAATCAGAATCTGAGTAACCTGTCAACTCAACATCAGTATATTTAATACCATAATCAAGTTTTCCTTTTAGATACCTGAGTATTTCCTTTGTTGCATTCCAATGGCTTTCATGAGGTTTCGCCATAAACTGACTTAACACACTCCTAGAATATGCAATATCAGGTCTGGTTGTGGTGAGATAATTCAAACTACCCACCATCTGTCTATACACAGTGTCATTCACCTCCTTCGTACCATCACCACAAGAAAGTTTCACATTCTGCTGCATGGGAACATTAGAAGACTTACATTGATCCATTTTAAATCTCTTAAGTACTTCTCTAATATACTTACTTTGACAAATAAAAGTTTGGCCTGCATTTCTCCAAACTTCAAGACCTAGGCAGTAATGTAATTCACCAAGATCTTTCATTTCAAAAACTTTTGACAACTGCACCTTGATTTGATCAATTAATTTCTCTGCATTTCCTATAATTATCAAATCTTCAACATATAAGAAAATCAATACTATATACCCTTGCTCATCAAATTTGGTATACAGATTTGGATCACTTTTGCTCCTCATAAAACTTTGTTGAAGAAAGAAAAAGTCTATCTTCTCATACCATGACCTAGGTGCCTATTTTAGTCCATACAATGCTTTCTTTAACTTACACACTAAGTGTTCTTGCCCCTTTTCCACAAACCCTTCAGGTTGAGTAAGGCAAACCTCTTCTTTTAACTCATCATTTAAAAATGCAGATTTAATATCTAACCGGTGTAGCTTCCAATGGTACTTTGTAGCTAAAACAATTAACATTCTAATAGTATTCAATTTAGCTACCGGTGCAAATGTTTCAACATAATCAATACCTTTTGTTTGTGAATACCCCTTTGCAACGCCTTATACTTATCTATACTACCATTTGATTTAAAATTGGGTTTGTATATCCATTTTCATCTAATGGGCTTCTTATGTTTAGACAACTTAGTCAATTCCCAAGTATTGTTTTTCATTATAGATTCATATTCTTCCTCCATTGCATTTCGCCATTCATCATGTTCATTAGCTTCATCAAAACTCATGGGTTCTACGATATTTGAAATGCTACTCATTAGGGCATAGTCTTTATACCTCTAAGGGAGTCGAACCTGTCGTGAAAATCTTCTCAACTGATTATCTTCCTCCCCACTTTGTGAAGATATGTCTTCACCTCTAGGCGAACTGTAACTACTTGAATTGTCCATATCACTGAGTCCTTTTTCCTGTTGTTGATGTCCCTGCGGTTGTGGCTACTGCTATGGTGGTTGTTGCTGCTCTTCTTTAACTCCTTCATCAAGAAGTCTGTGCCATTTCTCATGACTATTGTCGTCATGATTTCCTGCTTCTTGCTCATGGAAAAATACATCTCTACTTGCAAATACTTTGTGAGTAGCAGGATCAAACAGTTTGTATGCTTTGAATTTAGAACAATATCCAATGAAAATACATTTAATGACTTTAGCATCCAATTTCTTCCCATTCTCCTTTGGAATATGAGAAAAAGCCTTACACCCAAATACTTTCAAATTATGAACTGCAGGTTTGGAACCATACAAGGCTTTGAAATGAGTAATATTATCAAGACACCTTGTTGGACTTCTATTCTTTAAATAAACTGCAGTATTTATGGCTTCATCCCAAAAAACATTTGAGAGGTTCTTACCTTTCATCAAACTGCATGCACATTCTACCAGAGTTCTATTTTTCCTTTCAACGACTTCGTTCTGCTGTGGAGTGTGAGGTACTATAAACTATTGTACTATTCCATGATTTTTACAATATTTGTTGAAGTCCCCTGATTTATACTCTCCCCCTTGATCTGAATGGAGGATTTTGATGGATTTTCCTGTTTGCTTTTCCACCATGGTTCTGAATTCCTTAAAGTACTCGAAAACATCACTTTTTCATCTAAGGAAGTAAACCCATGTGTATCTCGTGCAATCATCAATAAATAACAAAAAGTAAAATGCATCTCCTAGAGACCTAGTCTGCATAGGCCCACAAACATCAATATGCACAAGATTTAAAACATCTCTCTTTTTCCTGTCAGTATTAGAGGGGAATTCATCTCTATGCATCTTTCCTAATGCACATCCATCACACACAACATTCTCATTCTTTAACATGGGAAGTCCTTCAACCATATTTTTTTTTTTGTAATAACAATAAATCAGGATGATTGATGTGTCCATACCTTTGATGCCAAAGAATCTATGTTGTCATAATTGCAGAAGTCAGTGTGTGATGTGCTTTGCTGGTAACATCAAGTTTGTATAGGCCTCCTTCTCTGACTCCCATTGCAACAGTTTTGAAATGGTCCAACAGATCCTTCACTATGCAATAATTCTTGAAGAACTCAACCTTCAAGTCCTGATCTGTAATGGTGGACACAGAGATCAAATTTTTCTTTATTCCTGGCACATACAGCGCATTGCGAATGTGACGAACAATACCATTCGACAATGTCACAGAAATGTCTCCATATCCCTTGATCTGATGAGCGCGGTCATCTCCAAGATATATGCTGGCACCATTATGTGTTTCTTTAAAATTAGCATACCAATTTTTATTACAAGTGATATGTATTGATGCTCCAAAATACACAAACCATGCATCAGAATCATCCGTTTCAGCAGATAAAGAAGTGTTAGGTACAAACAGCCTAAGATCCCGCGAGTCAAAATTCGGGGGTTCATCAATATCATCACTAACAATAAATAATCTGAGATCTTGATTTGAAGATTTTTCTGTATAATGACCTGAATGTGTTCTAGGTTTATTCCTAGCCTCATCACTTTTCTTCTTATGACAGTCTTTAACAATATGTTCAGCTCGACCACAATAAAAAAAACTCTTTGACTCATTCCTGTCAGATTGCATACCTTGATTTGAAGATTGGCTTCTATGCGATGAACTGTCTCTCTTCCATGAACTGCCTCCTCTGCTTCTTTCTCCTGATCTCCCTCTCGCAAATCTCTTATTTGACCACAGTGCCAAATCTTTATTCTAAGGCTTCAGATTCCCGCGCCTCTCTTCCTCTTGCATCAAAATACTTGTCAGTTCTTCAAACGTAGGAAGTTTATCCCTTGCTGCGAGACCTGTTATGAACATATGATAATCTTCTAGCATACCATTTAAGGTAATAGTGACCAGATCAGTGTTGGAAACAATTTCCCCTATATGTACTAGCTTGTCTTTCACCTCTTTAATACGACCCAAAAATGAACTAACAGATTCATTTCCATCCATCTTAATGCCTAGCAATTTAGTTTTTAGGAACAAAACACAATTTGTGTTGCTAGTTTCATACAATTCTTTAAGTGTTGTCCACATTGTAGCAGAAGTTGTAGCTTCTCTAATATGTGGAATTATGTTATCTTTAACTGACATGTGCAACAATACCTTTGCCTTGTTTTCATGCTTATCCCAATCTTGGATCTATGTTGGTGTTGCACTTGCAGTCGCATTAGGTTTCACTTCAGTTCCCTTCACAATGTTCCAGACACCATAGCCCTCCATGAGCGTCTACATCTTGAATTTCCAGTTAATGAAATTCGAGCCATTAAACTTGTTGGTTTCGTTGAGGTAGGTCTCTGCCAGCAGATTTTCCATCGCTGCAATTTAATCTCTGCAAGTGAATCACCAAGGATATGCAACTTTCTGTCGCTCTGCCTTCAGAGACCACCAATCCGTCTCTAAATTGGCCTTAGTTTTCTTAAAAGAAATATAAGGAAACCTTAAAACCACTATATATATATATATATATATATATATATATATATATATATATATTTCACATGCATCCACTTTAAATCCACTTTAAATACACATGCATATATCAACCTTTAAATCATGCATGCACCTTAATATCCAAAATATCCACTTTTTAAAGAAAAAACTTATAATTTTCTCTTCACCTTTTTATAGCAACCTCACATTTTTATTAAAAAATATATCCAGTTTTAATAAACTTCAAAAATTCCACTTTGAATAAAAATCCACTTTTTAAAAAGAAACTAAAGAAAAACACATGTCTTATATCCACCTTTTAATAATACATGAAATGATTTCTTAAACTTACGATTCAAACTCACTCAAATCGTGACATGCAAAACTTTTTTTTTTTGTTCATAACTCCAAACTAACTTTTTCATAACTCCAAACTCCACGCATGCAAAAGTTTGAAACGAATGCCAATCTTCTCCTCAAACTCACGCTACCTCCACGAGCACCAAAAAATTTGCTTACCTCCACGCAGATTTTGCAAGTGGTGGATTTGCCTCATGCTCAACAAAAACTCAGGATCACGTCCCTTCTCGCAGTACAAACTCTTGCATGTAAAAAAACTTACACTCAGGCTCACGCTTCGCTTTAATGGGAATGTTGACGGCCTCCTCAGCTCGTGATGAGCTCAAGAATCCACGGGGGAAAACGTTCCTTACGCCTGCGTAGACACAAACGTTTCCGCGCCTCATGCTACAGTAGACTGTGGGGAGTCTGCACCTCACGAGTTACTTGGGTGAGGAAATCTTTAAAGCTTTCTGCACTGCAATACACAACTCAACCGCATAAATCTGAGGTTTTTCAAACGCACGGAACTTTCAGTAGTATGTCGCCGCACCCTTCTAGAGGAGGGACCTACAGACCTCTAGAAATTTACACACCTCACCCGGTGGCTCTGATACCAACTCAGAAATATGAGAAACAAACACACGGTGATGCTACGCTCACTTCTCTATTAATTAATGAAGACTGATTACATTCTTATATAGGAAACTAACCTACTTAGTCAGTGACATGCAAACCACAGATAATTAGAATCTCTATTCAGTGAAGTAGAGTTCAACTACGCTAATGACTCTTGTAAACTAACTCAACTACGCTAATGACTCTTGTAAATGGCGCTTACTCCATTATTTCCAAGTGTCATGACCTGAGACTTTAGCTTCTATACCTTTGGGTTGCAAACTTGACTCTTACATGTACCTTTTCATTTTAACCCTAGTCAAAATCCATATATGTTTCCCAATCTTTCCTTACACTTGTTTCCTAATTTCAATATTTTTAAAAAATTTAGATAGTTCTTCTCTTGAGTTTGGAAGGGCATAAAACTTATCATAACTCTCACAGTGAGAAAAATAAATCATTATTTGTAAACGTATGTATGTTAGATTGGTCATCATTTGAGGAAAATCATGTCATGTTAAACTTTGATTTCTATTATGTAGTTCTAGGTATTGGGTTTTTAACTTGTTTCCTTACATCACATGATTAAATTTTGATTTCTATTATCTAGCTCTAGATATTGGGTTCTTAACTTGTTTCCTTACATCACACGAATAAGACAATATTAAGTAATCATAAATGTCTATAAATTTTTTTTATGATTCAAAGATTAAAAAAAAAGCTATAATATAATTGTTTACTAAAATCACAATTATTATATTTTATTTTTTGAAATATTTAATTAATTTATATTATTCAAGATTAAATGATTAAATATAAAGAATATATAAAAATAAATTTTTATCTATACACTTTTGATAAAATGGTTTTACAATTTTTTAGTCTATTACCAACTTTATGAATTTTCTATTAAAAAAGTATATAAATATTAGTTGAATTTGTATTAAAAATGTATGCTAAGTATTGTATTTAGTTGATTTTGTATTAGAATGTATGTGAATATTTGATTTGGTTAATGAATGAAACACATAATTTCAATATTTACTTTTATGAAATGCTATTTTTTCATTTATTTTAATGATAAATTAAATTGATAATATTTACATTTAAAATATATATATATATTATTTAAAAATTTTAACTAATTAAATTTAAATTATTAAATATGAAAACCAAATCATTAATAATAATGAGTTTTGAGTTTTGATAAACGTGATTTGCTTTAAATGACTTTATTATATTTTGATCTACCATCAATTTTATGAATCTCATAGTAAGGGAATATAAGTATTAGATTTGGTTAGTAAATAAAATAATTAATTTGTTAAGATTAAAACAATATTAAATTAAAATAATTTTATATTAATACTTAAAAATAAAAAAATAAATTAATAAAACTCAATAAATAAAATAAATAAAAGTGTTATAGGAATTAGTCCCTATCTTTGATGTAATGATTGTATCTAACATGAGTGTAATATATTCACAATAAACAAATTCATTTTATTGTTGCATTATAATGCATTGTAATGTTTTGGTAATTTTGTTATCATTTTTCACTTCTTCTTTTTGTAAGTGTATTATTTGTCCATGTGTTATATGATGATTTCCTTATATATATATATATATATATATATATATATATATATATATCTTTGTTTTTCATGGTAACATCTTGGCTAGCAAGAGTTGGATTGTTACTTTATCAATGAAAACCTAATACATAATAAAAAAAAATCTTACTTGTGACTAGGCTCTAAAAAATACTCTTTTAGAATTTTAATTTCCTTCTTATATTTACACTTATTTCAAGGAGAATGTAAAAATAATGATTAATATAAGTTTATATGTTTAGAAAACTAAAGAATGGAGTGGAATAGGTGAAGGCCATGAAAGTTTCATTAGTTAAGGTTTGAAATGTCATCCATGTTGGTAATATTAACACCACAAGTGTATTCCACAACTCATAGATATTACAAGAAGTCATTTTGTTCAAATTTCCCTTAGAATTTCCATCAAATTAAGTATATATTTATTTCAATTTTGATTTTTTCAAACAATAAAAAATTTAAGGTTTGATTTTTTAATATCATCATTTTAAAAAAAAAATCAAATATACTTAAAAAAACATCTTTACTACTATATGAAAATGTCGATATCTCAATTAATTCTTAGTAATTCAAAAGTTAACATAAACATATCTCGATATAATATAACATAACTTTGCTATAATAAACAATAAATATGACAATAAAATATATCAAAACCACATTTTATGCTTGTATTTTCAATATGATGGTTGTAAATGATTGTTAACTTTTCATATCCAACATTATAAAATGAAGAAAAAAACCATAATTGCTCAATTACAGATACCCATAATAAAATGACACATCCAAAATATAAATGTAAACATTTACATATCACGTTTCATTGCCATCACCATAATTATCTTCCTCACTTGGTATTATAACATTGTTGTTCTCAAAAAGATATTTTGATCTTGGATCATGTCTCAGTACAAACCACCAATCCCCATCCAACACATCTAGTTAAAAAAACATTTGGTAGCATTGTTTTCAGAACACATAATGCTCCTTAGTTTCAACCCACGTTTTAGAGTTAATACATATTATGCCACTATCACAATCTTCCTTTACATTTCTATGATTGAAGGTATCCCACCAATTGCAACTAAAATCAACACATTGACAATATGAGAAGTCCACTTGCATGATCTCTTGTATCTTTCCAATGTAACCTAACTTCCCCTCTATTTGGTTTCGATCATTGTGGCTAGCATGACTAGAATGGTCAAAATCGACCTCTACTCCACAATTGTGTGTGATGTGTCCATCATCAAAATCCTTTGTGATAATATCATGTCCATATGCCCACATATATGAGAACAAATGCACCTTCAAAAATGTGAACAATGGACTGTGTCATGTCTATTAACCCTAGCAGTAATAAAAGCATAACACATGTTACAATTCAAATGTGTAATATTATAAATTGAATGTGGTACTCAAAGAGGTTATTATAGAGTTTCTACACATGATCCCTATGTTTAGTGCATCCAACTCATCTCCACGTGGGTAATGATAAGACACACCATATTTCTCTGTAATCTAGTAGCCACATAACTATTGGAATATTTTCTTTTGAATGATCAGGATAAGACATGCTTCTGCCATTCAACCATTTGAATGCTTTCCTATCACTGTCTCATTTCCTTCTTTTCTCTTCATACAACATGACCCATGGTTGTGTTTCCTCTATGTTGGAAATAATGAATTTATTAATGGCATCAATTTCTAAATTCGCTAACGTATGAGATCAAATATATATTATGAACTTTAGTGTAAATAGTTTCTTTGTACAAATTTGACAAAATACAAGTGACTTAGTGTTTATCATGTGTCTTTATCTGTTCATTTGGAGTAGCTCCCCTTCCCTTTTTTCCTCATTATGATGGTCATCCCAAACCACTTCCGTTGGTGTGTTTCCAATTTGCTTGATTTACTCATTAGAATAATAGAACAAATCATACACTATGTACCCCTTTTCCATAGAGCCCTTTGGATTTTCCCTTTGTCGAACAAACCCCTTCAATTTTTTCATGTACCTCTCTAAGAAAAACATCCAACAACATGAGAGAACCCTAGCTAATTCAACCTCATCAGGTAAATGAATTAGAATATGGACTTGCAAGTCCATAAAACTCGTGGGAAGTTCCTTCCTAAACATACAAATAATATTAGCTATCTCTTGATGCCACCATGGAATGATAGCCATATGAATCTCCTTTGGTGTGATCCAATGTACAAATGCAAATAATTTTGATATGGCACATTGCAGGTCCTTAGGGAATTTATGGTTCACATAATCACGTACGAGCAAAGGATAATGACACTACAAAATAGACATGCACATTGTTAATTTCAATAAAATTGTGAGTGCACAGTATAATTGTATCTACACTATAGAACAAGAATTATGTGTTCGAAATACATACCCTTAGAAGGTCCAAATGGTCATGTGATTTCAACCTCAAAAAAATCCCTTCTATAGTGAAGCAACATCATAGATTCGACCCATATAAATAAGTTTCCTTCACATCCAATATAACATCCTTCACCATAGAAAGATCATATTTCTTCAAAATCCATGGGACATCACCATCTTTAAAAGAACAAGAGGGACCAACTTCTCCTCTACTTTTTTTTTCTTGGCCAATGTCTCTTTTTAGTATTTGAAAAAGTAAGATCTCTTCTAACAACCAATGTGTCACTTGTATTCAATGATACATGCCTTCATAAAGAAGATGAAACATTTTTGAATATATGCATGGGATCTAGTAAGTGGGAAATCTTAATATGTTCCCCATATAGAAGCTCATAGAATACATATTCACTTTTCATCCCAATTGGAATTTTCTCAACATAAGTGTCAAACAATTCAGAAACATTGAACATAGGTTTCTTATCCGAATCAAACAATTCTTCCATTTCCTTCTCCTTCTCTATGTCATATGCCATAATCCAATCTTTCGGTGTGATTATTTCAGGTCTCTGAGTTCTATCTAGTTTACCATTGAAAGTGGATGCAACATTTCTATACTGGTGGCCTTTTGGGAGGAATACCCTCGATTCGAATTTTGTAGGTGGTTGGACCACCTAGCCTTTATAGAAGGTCCACATAATTTACATCCATGATACCCTTTTGTTACAAACTTTCAATGTTAATGTATAAAGAGAACATTATTGTCAAAATCATAGTTGCACCAAATTAAGTATGCCAAATAAAATCACAGATATAAACAAATCAATCATCATGCTTACCAGAGAAAACTCCTAGTCTTGGATATCGTGCATAGTGTATGAACATATGCCATACAACATAAAATACCTCTCCATTGGGATGGGTCTTAATACATCATTTAAAATCAATCTATATTTATTATTAATTATGTTTCATTTATTCACAACCTACAGTTACTTTGTACTCATGAAGCAGTGTGCAAAATATATGCAATTTCAGTTCCTTTGTAATGTCTAATTAAGCAAACAAAACTTATCTCAAACACTTAAACTACCTTTGTTGAAGTAAATGAACAAAGTTAAATCTTGATGATAAAAATGAATTGAATCATAATTCAAAAGAAATAACAATTGCAAATCGATTTACAAGATTGCATTCAATTTTTAACCTTCATCTATTGAAATCATAAGTGTAGAAACGTCGGTTGCAATTATATGTCTAATCATAAGATTGAGACTTTCTTGCAACAATACTCTGTTGTGATTAGTTTGATTATAGTTCAATGAATGAATGCTTATCTTTGTAAATCCTAAATGAAATCCAACTCTACACACTAAAATAATGATAACTTTCACACACAAAGCATGCAAAAAATAGTTAAAGAAAAAAAATAAAGAAACCTAATGAACTAAGTAACAATATGACAAAATAGGGAGCCCTTCCTCTTTTGAAATCTATTATTGAAAATAGATTAAAGATTAAAATATTAATGAAAATGTGAGGATTTGAGTCAAATCATGCTATATTAAAGCCAACAATTCGTCTTAACAACAAAGTACATTATAATATGGCATATAATCTTCTTTTCTTTATATGCCCTAAACTCTGTATTTCTTGAAGATATTTATAATACACAAAGTCTCTAAAACTAGATTGGAATCGCTAAATATTTTACAACAACTAATCACTCACGATTTGGGATTTTGGAAGGTAAATATTTTCATTCAACACATGTCATTAAGATGTGTTGATAATCCTCAATCATGCATTGCTGATATGACTATGTTATGTCCAGAATTCCTTTTGTTGGATTAGCATCTTCAAATCATGGCTCGTGGAAATGATTTCAAGAGATGATAGTGCATGAAATCATTTTCTATCGCTCAAAATATAAAACTTGATCTATTGGAATCTCATTAATTTTCTATAGTTCATTTCCAGGATATGTGTCAAATTGCAACATTGACTTTTGGTTTGAAATATTCGTGATTACGTCTTTGTTTGATTTTCTTGAGATCTGGTATGTGTTGAAGCATCCTTTTGAAATCCAAAACTATTAAGCCCTGTTATCCCCGATATCATGGGATAACTACGAGATCATGTCTCGAGGCCCACATGGTCCTAGACATGGAGTACGAGAGCAGATTGACTTGAGCATGGCCCTTGAGGGCCCATCTTTTCTTCTTCTCAGCC
>ML809084.1:0-22745 GCA_009831015.1 Picea engelmannii | reverse complement strand
TCAAAGAGAAGCTTCCTGGAGGCCGCAACAAGGAATGACCTGTCGTTTTTCCCTGGAGCATATGAAAGTAATAGTGTGTGTTAGAACCTAGAATATAGAATATAGAATAAGATATGAATGCCATCCGATTGGCAAGCCATGCTGAGTATAGTATTTTTTGGTTCGGAGGAGATTTGTACTTCTGCTGAGATCGTGGATTTTAGCTTTCGTTTTTCTAGTATGAATAGAAACCAAAGAAGAATATATCAGGACGTCCATGCAAGCCTTACAAGCTTGCAGTCAAGTGCTAAATGTATGGGATCCATCAATGTGGAAAAATACAGTAATAATTTATATACCTTATTTTCATAATCTTAAAAGAGTAAATTTGCTTATGGCTGAGAGTCGAAATTTTCAAATGTAGAAGCTCTCGCGGGCTAGTCTCTGTCTGTCTGTCAGATATTATTTTCTCTATTTTCCCTCCTGCAGCGAGTTGGAGGGTAGTATTATTTAGTTCACGCCATAACATCTCAATTACTAACTTTATGTTTGGAGCTATTTTCAACACAAAAAGAAGGATCGGGAAATCATCAACTCCTCGACTTCATAAACATTACCATCGGATTTCCGTTCACATAACACAATTCCAGCCCATCATTTTCAACTCATGGACCGTGTCTTCACCCCAGTTAAAATCCATATATGTTTCCCAATCTTTCCTTAATATTTCGTATCTGTTCGAGTTTAGAGTCCTTGTTTGCTAATGTCAATATATGTTTTTTCATGAGTGAATTTTAATATTTTTTAAAAATTTGGATAGTTATTTTTGAAGGTTACAAAATTTATCATAATTCAATTCAACTCAAGTGTCATGAGTGAATTTTAATATTTTTTAAAAATTTGGATAGTTATTTTTGAAGGTTACAAAATTTATCATAATTCAATTCAATTCAAGTGTGAATGTATGTATGTTAGAATTGTCATTATTCAAGGAAAAATATGTCCTATTAAATTTTGATTTTTACTATCAAGTTTTAGATATTGAGTTTTTAATCTGTTTCTTTACTTCATAGTGAGACTAATTCTTAATCATAGACATTTTTTAATCATAAATGTGTATAATTTTTCTATAATTTTTCTATAACCATGAGTTAAAAAATTAAAAAAATCACCTTTTACCATATAGACTTTTTAGTGAAGTGATATTTATTCATAAAGATGGTGATATAACTAGCGAATTATTGTGTTTTGCATTGACTTTGTTAAATTATTTTCCAATGTTCTAGAGGAAAAAAGTAAAGCAAGATAGATAAACTATGGTATATATATATATATAGATTTTTTACATCCTTCCTACATGAATGGTATATATATATATATATATATATATATATATATATATATATATATATATATGCAAAGTGATATATATGTATATGGAGACTGATAACATATTTCAAATGTTGTGATTAACATTGTATTTTGAAATTGAGAGAAGATAATGGTCCAAAAAGTGACAAAGGAATGTGCTCACACATGAACACGTTCTCATAAACATGAACACATTTATGAGCTTCCATCTTTGGCATGCCCCGAATTGCCACAAAGGTTGTGAAATTGACATCAAGTAGGACTTCTCAAAAACGTTTTCATATTCCTAAGAACGTGTGAATGTTCTAAGAATGTGTGCAGATACATGTGATGTTAAATTGGACGAAATCCATGACTAGTCCATTGTTACCAACAAATTACATTGAGTGTTTTAGGGATTATTGAACAACTTAAGGAGCAGCGTTTGAGCAGAGTTTGACAAAGCATTGTAGGACTCTCTTGACATGGTCATCGATTGGTTCCAGGTAAGTGTTTTGATTGAATTTGATTGTTTTGTAATTTCATAATTTGTTTAAATTTGAATAAATAAATAAAAAATTGTTTTTTCTTTATTAAACTGTGGCACACTTAATTAACATGGAGCTTGGAGAAAATCCAAGCCCAACATCACCACATGAAGACACACCAAACCCCAACCCAAAACCAAGATGCAAGGTTGAGGTCTCTAAGAACCCTTATACAAGACTTAAGAAATACCATAGAGCCACTACTACATATGGTGTTTAAGTCCAATGAGGAGTTCTAATGTTGAGGGTAAAATAAAACTTACTATTAGAAATTATGAACTTATTCTCAAAATTTTGTTGTAATTTTTTCTTTGTGCCCCAACATTTGTTGGACTTATGACGAAGGTTGTTAGTTGTCGTACTGTTGGATTATTGAGGGGGGAGGTGAATCAATAATCGAGCAATTTAATCCTTTTTCACCTTAAAATGCAAGTGTTATATCAATGTAGCATTATCATCCAATAGTTGCAGAGTAAATAAACAATGAACAAATGACCAATCTCTCACACACACTGTACACCAGTGTTTTACGTGGAAACCCAAGTGGGAGAAAACCACATATTGCTTTTTATTATATGTCTTTAATAATTACATTCATTGGAAGCACCATCTTCCTTTGTTTTCTAGCTGCAACTGAAGGAGGCTCCAACCCCCTAGTTTCTCAAGCTACAACCTAAGGGAAACTCCAACTCCCCAATTCTCTGGCTATAACAAGAAGGAGGCTACAACCCCCTATGTTCTCTAACTACAACCGAAAGGTGGCTACAACCACCTGTCCTTGCCCCGTCCAACCACCTTGACATAAAAGTAGAATGATGGAGCCACTGTCACACTATCACTGTGAGATATACTACTGTAAACCTGTACCAATCAACTGCATCAAACAACCTCTACCATGCATCAACCATGCATCAACCTGTACCATAAAAAAATGCATCAACCATGAACTAATCTGTACCAAATAACTTGTAATCAAACTATACCATAAACAAGTGCATCAACCATGCGCCAACCTGTACCAAACAACCTGTAATCAACATGTACCATAAAAAAATGAATCAACCATGCACCACCCTGTACCATGAACAAGTGCATCAACCATGTACCAAGTATGTACCGATCATGTATCAAATACACATAAATTATGACTCATCAATATGTGCCAACATCATCAACTATACACCTCATGTATGTGCCAACTCATCAACTACTTGTCTCAACCATGTACCCAACATATACCTCAATCAAAATCTCTCATCAATTTTATCATCCAAATATGATTTGTAACTCTTTAATAGACCTGGTGTATATGATCACATATCTGCAAACCTTCCTTAACTTTAATAACAAGAGAATAACATTTTCATCAAACTTTATTTTAGTCTCACATGTCTAGTTTTTTATTAGTCAACAACCCTAACTTTAAATAATCATAACTATGTACCTGTAATGAATAAAGATCTGAAAATAGTACACAATGTTCCTCAGTTTGTTTTATGCAATTCCTCCAAGTGTCACTACTTGGAACCTCTCAGAAAAGGAGTTATAGAAAAAATGGCATACCTTCTTGAATTCTGGTTTATTCTAGAGAGCGAATTTGTAGAGCGTGCCCCGTACAGAATATTTGTTTTATGGATATGAAAATTGTAAACATAATACTATAGACTGAACTCTGACTAACACATTTGGTCTTACTGAATTTGGATCTGTTATGAAGAAGTTAAGTCATTTTTACCCGAAACAACTATTTTAGACTAGTTTCAAGACTAGCCACAAACCCTATTTTCCATAGAGTGTAACTCCAAAAATACAACGACCCACAAGCTGAAATTTGTACCACAACTACTTGGATATGCTTCCTCAACAACCTCCCAATTTCACAGTCTGAATCATTCTAGAAAAAAATTTATTGCGAAAATGGTGAGATGACTTGTAAATAACATACCTTAGAAAGCATCATCAAAAGAATTTATCCTCCCTTGAATTTCGACCTTCTTTACTTCACCTTCCCTCTGAAATTCGGCTTAGATATCCTTTGGTTACCCCAGTCACATGTAGATATTCAATATGTTCAAGTGTGATTAAAATGAGAGAGCCTTGCCTCTTATTTATACTTTCATGTAGCTTCCTCAAGGGGTTACCTTTTAACCATCTTAACCCACTTTCTTTATTTTAGGGTTAACCCACTTCTAACCACTTGTCTACTTAGCAATTTCTCCATTAACTTTATTATTTAAATAATTTATTTTGTATCCACTTTGATTTATAGTACACTCATCACTTCACTTTATTATTTAAATAATTTCTTCTTTGCAAACACTTTGACTACTTTGACTTTTTGGGGCTTCTAGATGACTCATGAGGGTTCTCCAACTTCACATGGCCATAACTCTCTAACTGTGAGAATTTATGTGACGTTCCACATACCACTGGAAATGGCATGACATGTACTATCCATCTAGAATAGTATTTCTTGCAAATATATAAAAACTTGTACCATTATCCATCAAACAAACGCGAGTCCATTACCCAAACCTAGGTTCTCCAACTTCACATGGCCATAACTCTCTAACCATGAGGGGTTATGTGACTTTCCACATACCACCAAAAATGGAATGACATCTACTATCCATATAGAATAGTCTTACCTTCAAATATATTAAAACTCATACCGTTATACATCAAACAAACTTGGATCCATTACCCAAACTTTTGTGCTACCGGAATTCACTACCGAACTTTCTCCAAGGGTTGACATCAATCTAAAATATCACTCTCCAATCGTTGACATCAATGAAAACCAACAATCCATACCAATTGTCCATCAACCTAAGCCAATTGTCTGACAATATCCCCCTTTGGCATTGATGGAAACACTTAGTCATGATAACATTCATTCTTATACTCCTCATCAATGTTTCTATCTCTCCCCCTTTGACATCAATGGAAAAGGGTATCTCCCTTTGGGGCTGCTCCCCCCGACTGAACTCTCCTTGGGGCCGCTCCCCTTGTCTACATGCCTCTGTTCTCTCTCTCCAAGCATTTCTATCATGCATCTGATAAATCTCTCCCCCTTTGTCATCAATGGAAAAGGTATCTTTCCATCTGGGGTTGCTCCCCCTAACTGAACTGTCCTTGGGGATACTCCCCCTCACTTAACTCTTTCTGAAACTGATCTCCCAACCTGAAATTTCCTCTTTATGTTGCTTCCTCATGTAAATCTAAGACATATAAGATAATCATTCAAAAACATTCATTTTGGAGTAGAAATTACTCTGGGTCTCTGGTGAAGATACTCAAAGGCTTCCCGTGGAAGCGTTTTTGTAAAGATGTCTGCCACTTGTTCTTTTGTTCCCAGATATTCAAATATGATGTTCTTCTCTGCAACTTGTTCCCATAGAAAGTGATACTTGATTGGGATGTGCTTCGTTTTGGAGTGCATCACCGGGTTCTTTGAGAGACTAATGGTTTTTGTATTATCAAAATAGATTGGAATGGGATAATCATACTCAACCTGTATATTTGTCAGAGTTTGTTTCATTCATAGGGCCCATGTACAACATGTTGTTGCTGCAATATACTCTGCCTCGACTGTAGATAAGGATACTGATGATTGTTTCTTGCTTAACCATGGTACTAAGCACTCACCCAAGAAGAACACTGCTCCATTAGTGCTTCGTCGGTCATCAATGCAACCTGCCCTATTTGCATATGTGTAGGCAATAAGTGATAGATCCTTTCCTTTTGGATACCATAATCCAAACTCTTCTGTTCCTTTGAGATATCTGAAAATCCTTTTCACTGCTAATACATGTGATTCCTTTGGTGCTGCTTGAAATCATGCCACTTGTCCAATTGCCTACATTACATCTGGTCTAGATGTTGTCACATATAGTAAGCTACCAATCATTGACCTGTATTGCCTCTGGTATGTAGACTTTGAATCATCATCTTTGCTCAACTTGCAATTGGTTTGCATAGGAGTGGTTACTGGTTTACAATATTCCATTCTGAACCTCTTTAGCATTTCTTTGATATACTTAGTTTGAGAAATGAAAATTCCTTGGTTGCTTTGACATATCTGAAGACCTAGAAAGAAGGATAGTTCTCCAAGTAATGACATTTCAAATTCATTCTGCATATCCTTTGCAAAATTATGGCTTAACCTGTCATTAGTACTTCCAAAAACAATATCATCAACATAAATTTCAATTAATAAAATACTACCTTGAGTTCCCTTGAGTTACCTTGATGTAGAGGTTGTTGTCTGCGCTTCCTTTACATAGTTCGTAGGGAGTTTTGTCATTGTTGTTTCTGAGCATTACTCTGTTTTGAATGTGAGTTGTTGTATGCACAACATGTGTCCAAAAAATATCTGTTAATTTGGAATCCATTAACATTGTTCGAGCCATTTCCTATGTAATTATCATCCATTATGATAATGTTTTTTTGTCTCTGAACCACTCTATGAACCAATCTATGAATCCATGCTCTCGTCCACTGACATATATCTATCCAAACCTGCTAAGTATTCTTACGAATCCATCTCTATCTATACTGTCCAAGACTCTACTTGCACAATTGTCCATAATGATGACCCATTTATCACTATACTATCATGAAGTCTTGATTAATCTATCAAAATGTACTTCTGCTAACTGACTGCTCTAGATATGTCTTCTCAAACTCTGCAAGCTTCTCGAAGGATGGTTCTTTGGTTTGTCACAACTATCACATAAACTCCCCCTGTCTAATATTCATATTACCTGGGAGTCTCTAAGTCAGATGGCTCAGAACAATTCCTTCTCTGATGTGTATTCATCATCATCTTCAATGGTAGATTCATCATCTCTCTGAGCTGTGACTTTTTTTTTTTTTTTCCGTGGATTCATCTTTCAATACAATGCTTGAAAGTACAATCTCTTGAACCTGTTCCTTATTTACCTGTCCTTCTTTTCTTTCAGTTATTTTCCAAACCTTTCTATATTTGACATTTTTTTTTTCTCAGTAGAATTTTCTTCATCTCGTTTTATTGCCAATCTTGCGATCTCTGGGACCTGGTATTTTTTCACATGTTCTTCGTGTTTTCTTATCCACACTTTCTTACATCTGATATCAGTGTTCTCTTTCATGGAAATATCGATCATATTTCTACAATCACTAGCTATGTGTCCATAGTTATAACATTTGTAACATTCAATGTTACGTGGGGCCACATAGGCATTTCTTGCTTGAACATTTCTTTTATAATCCCTGCAATATGCAACCTTATCTGCAAAGTTAGTACAATAAAAACAATGACCATAAAATAAATTTGCATACCTGGGAGTGGATGATCTTCTTTGTGGCATAGTCCTTCTGAATTTTTTCCTTGACTGATCATGATCATGGTTGAAACTTCTTTGTGGCTTGAACATGGATGGTCTTCTTGAATATGTATCTCCAATAGTTTTCTTATATTTTGGTTGACCATGATTCCTTCCTTTGAGTACTTCCACATAACTCTTTCTATTTTCTTCATTCTTCTTTTCTAGCAACCTAGAGTGCTTTTCTTCATTCTCTATAACTGATGTGGATGTTTTTGTCTCTTCGGCGTTCTTGTTGAGCTTGATGATTTTACTTATCAATGTGACAAATTCTTCTTCAAGCTTCCAGGCCTCTTCTTTTTTCTTCATTATCTTAGACTTCATGACTTCTTCTATTCTTTTCATTTATTCAAGCTAAATTTTTAATGTGATTATTTCTTTTTCAAGTCCTTTCTCTTCTTGACCAAACTCTTCCTCAAGCTAGTTTAGATCGTTAGTTCTTTCCTTAAAATGATTTGTCAATATCTTCTCTCTCATTTCTACTTCTTCCTTCTGTGCTTCTATGTTGGCTTCCAAATACTGCTTTTAATATTCAAGATTTTCTTCAATCTTTTTGGCTTCTTCTAGCTGAGTTATTAAGTTCTCTATGACCTATTGGGATTCTTAAAAAATGTGAATACTTTCCTTTTGTTTCATCAATTCTTTCTTGAGTGACTTGTTTTATTCTCTCAGTTCATCTAAAACACTAATCAATTCTTCTTCATAATTGTCTTCCTTTTCAATTAGTTTTTCTGTCTCATTTCCTTCATGGCATTCTATTTCAAGATGTCCACGTTTTTCACAATTAAAGAAAAACAACATACCTCTGGTGATTATGCACTCTTCATCTTCTGAATCTGTTTGACATGGTGAACATAATTCTTCTTGATTTGTATTTTCATCTTCTTTGGCATTTTCTGAATCTGGGATGGGTGAAGAATATATGTCATGTAACTTATCCCAAATTTATTTGGCTGATGAACATTTACCAACCTTTTCTCTTACCGGATTAGGTAATCCTTCCGAGATAAAATCCATTGCTATTTTGTTATTCTTCCTCAATTCCTTCTTGGCTGCAGTATTTTCCCTTTTTGAACTATTATATCCTGTAACAACTGATAGCCAAGTATAATGTCCCTGTGTCTATAAAAATACTTTTGTCCTTCTGCTCCACATCTCATACTTAAAACCATTATGATCATTAAACATTGGTACTCCATTCTCAGAATAATGCATGATCTCCTTCCAGTGGTTAAACTATTTCCTGAAGGAACCGACTCTAATACCAATTGTTGGATTACTGAGAGGGGGGATGAATAAATAATTGAGCAATTTAATCATTTTTCACCATAAAATGCAAGCGTTATATCAATGTAGCATTATCATCCAATAGTTTCAAAGTAAATAAACAATGAACAAATGAGCAATCACACACATACATAGTTCACCAATGTTTTACGTGGAAACCCAAGTGGGAGAAAACCACATAATGATTTTTCTTATATGTCTTTCAGAATTCCATTCATTGAAAGCACCAACTTCCTTTGTTTTCCAACTGCAACTGGAAGGAGGCTCCAACCCCCTAGTTTCTCAGGATACAACCTGAGGGAAGCTCCAACTCCATAATTCTATGGATACAACCAAAAGGAGGCTACAACCACCTAATTTCTACGACTACAACCAGAAGGTGGCTACAACCACCTGTCCTTGCCCCGTCCAACCACCCTGACATATAAATAGAATGATGGAACCACTGTCATACTATCACTGTGAGATATACTACTGTAAACCTGTACCAATTAACCTGCATCAAACAACATGTACCAATAATCCGAACCATGCATCAACCATGCATCAACCTGTACCTCAAACTGTAATCAACCCGTACCATAGAAAAATGCATCAGCCATGCACCAACCTGTAATCAACCTGTACCATAAACAAGTAAATCAACCATGCATCAACCTCTACCTCAACCTGTACCATGAACAAGTGCATCAACCATGTACCAAGTATGTACCAATCATGTATCAAATACACATAAACTATGATTCATCAAGATGCACCAACATCATCAACTATACACCTCATGTATGTGCCAACTCATCAACTACTTGTCTCAACCATGTACTCAACATGTACCTCAATCAAAAGCCCTCATCAATTTCATCATCCAAATATGATTTTAACTCTTCAATAGACCTAGTGTATATGATCACATACCTACAAACCTTCCTTAACTTTAACAATAAGAGATTAGCATTTTCATCAAACTTTACTTTAGTCTCACATGACTAGTTTTGGATTAGTCAACAACCCTAATTTGAAATAATCATAACTATGTACCTGTAATGAATAAATATATGAAAATAGTAAAAATTGTTCTTCATTTTGTTTTACGCAATTCCTCCAGGTGTCATTGCTTGGAACCTCTCAAAAAATGAGTTATAGCAAAAATGACATACCTTGTTGAATTCTGGCTTATTCTAGAGAGCAAACTTGTAGAGCGTTCCTCGTACGAAATATTTGTTGTATGGACATGAAAATTGTACACAAAATAGTACAGATTGTACTCTAACCAACACATTTAGTCTTACTGAATTTGAATTTTTTATGAAGAAGTTATGACATTTTTACCCAAAACACATGTTTTAGACTAGTTTCAAGACTAGCCACAAACCCTATTTTCCACAGAGTGTAACTCCAAAAATACAACGACCCACAAGCTGAAATTTGTACCAAAACTACTTGGATATGTTTCCTAAATGGCCCACAATTTCATGGTATGAATCATTCTAGAAAAAAAGTTATTGCGAACATGGTGAGATGACTTGTAAATAACATACCTTAGAAATCATCATCAAATTTTTTTATCCTCCCTTCAATTTCAACCTTCTTTACTTCACCTTCCCTTTGAAATTCAACTTAGATATCCTTTGGTTATCTCAGTCACTTGTATATATTCAATATGCTCAAGTGTGATTAAAATGAGATAGTCTTTCCTCTTATTTATACTTTCATGTAGCTTCTTCAAGGGGTTACCTTTTAACCATCTTAACCCACTTTCTTTATTTTAGGGTTAATCCACTTCTAACCACTTGTCTACTTAGTAATTTCTCCATTAACTTTATTATTTAAATAATTTCTTTTGTATCCACTTTGATTTATAGTACATGCATCACTTCACTTTATTATTTAAATAATTTCTTCTTTGCAAACACTTTGACTACTTTGACTTTTTGGGGCTTCTAGATGACTCGTGAGGGTTCTCCAAATTCACATTGCCATAAATCTCTAACCGTGAGGAGTTATGTGACGTTCCACATACCACTGGAAATGGAATGACATGTACTATCCATATAGAATAGTATTTCCTACAAATATATCAAAACACATACCATTATCCATTAAACAAACTTGGGTCCATTACCCAAACCTGGGTTCTCCAACTTCACATGGCCATAACTCTCTAACCGCAAGGAGTTATGTGAATTTCCACATACCAACGGAAATGGAATGTCATGTACTATCCATATAGAATAGTCTTACCTTCAAATATATTAAAACTCATATTGTTATACATTAAACAAACTTGGGTCCTTTACCCAAACCTTCATGTTACCAGGATTCACTACTAGACTTTCTCCAAGGGTTGACATCAATCAATAAGGGTTGAAATAAATCTACAATATCACTCTCCAATGGTTGACATCAATGAAAACCAACAATCCATACCAACTTTCCATCAACCTAAGCCAATTGTCTGACAATTTCCAACTTCCCTTCAAGAGTTTGCAATAAAAAAACCTTTCTTACAACCCACTCAACTATCGCTAAAAATGCTCATATCTCGACAAGACTATCGATGTCGCCACGTTGACATCACCATCGTCACCCCACCACCGCCCTATGGCCTTCCACCAATGCACCCACATGGCACTGCCATGTTAGCAAAGTATTCATCTCATGGGTGTGTTTGGCACCCCAAGCCTTAATTATGCCAGCTAAGGGGGATAAAAATGTTTGTCACATGCTTATTATACCTGCTAAAGTGTAGCAGGTTGTCTCGAGATGTCAATTAAACATGATTGGACAAGAGATATTGGAATAGACAAGTGCAAATTAAAATTTCGCATGATGTGGTTAAGCTGGACAATACTTGACATAGATCAATTATGCCGCCATATAGGCTATAAGCGAATTTGAAGTCATAATTTAGTTAATGTGACCAGTGATGTCCTATGATGGCCAGTCTCGACTGATACTGCCACATCCTAGAATTACCCCTTTGTATAACGAAGGGACATTAGTCATTGGCATTATAATTATCCCAATTAGTCGTAGTCTAAATGTTCTACGTTTTGGTTCTTTTTTGGTGATATTATCTGTTTAATTTTTCTCCCAATCCAGGATAAATTGTTGGATCTGCAGATTTGAGTGGTTAATTCTATATAATCTGAGTGCCCTAGGGGTTTTTCAGGATGTTGAATCCATTTAGGAATTTAGAAATGAAATTGGGGAAAATTTGGGAAGGATTCATGTGACCATATCATAGGTCACAATACTACACCCATATGCAGATGATGCCACGAGTCAAGAAGAAGCACACTACACCAATGTCAATAGTCGAGGAGGCCAAAAGATAGAGAAAGGGGGAATCTCCAACAACAATGGGAAGACCAAAGGAAAAGGAGCACATCTTGAGGGGAAGAATTGATGATGCCTACATTTCCAAGGGAATGTGGCAGTAAAAGGAGATGGGAGACAAAGTAGTTTGCGAGAAGGAATATGTCTATATTGGTCGGTCCAAATGGGAGTTGAAGGTGCTTGACCCAAATATATGATACCATGGCAATTGCTTCACAACAAGACCATAATGCATGGTGAAAATATACATGGTTGTGTCAATCTTGTCCATCCCCACCATAATCCTCTAATTCAAGATGGTCCACAATACATCATCAACCATTAACCATCACTTCCAATGTTCTCTTCCTGCCTAGTGTTGCACCCTCCATATCCATATCTCACTCTATATCTTCCACTAGACTCTTCGGTGCACTACCAAGTTTGGAACCCATTGTTGGTTGTGGAGCTTGATTATCTTCCTGATTCAGAGGCTTTTTTCAGCTGTTCTTCGATCCCATTTATTGAAGGGGGGTGTGGGGAGGATCCCCCCCCCACTATTGTCATCATGGGGGACGGAAAAAATTAATGCAGCACCCCACCTCTGCTGCCCCCGAAGCGAAATTTTGAGGAAAAATGCCTTGTAAAATATTGTAATTTCGTAGTCAATATGGATTGTTCATTATAAGGTCGCAAATCTAATGGTACAAGTTAAGTTAAGGATTTTTTCCCTAGAAGGAAACCCTCTTTTATGAGGGAATTGTATTGCAGTTGTGCATGATAGTGAATATTGAATTCCGAGGGAGGAGACTGTTAGAGAAAGAAGATGAAGTTACAATGAACATGCTATAGGTTGTATCCCTTCATTTTGATGGATAATAAAAAAGGACCTGACAATTTCTTCGGTGGACGTATCCCACACTGGGTGAACCACGTATATCTGTGTCTCTATTGTATTGTGTTTCTTATGTGTTTTATTTCTATATTTGTTTTATTTTATTGTTCTGTGATCCTATTTTTCTAACACCCATTCGCACTGTAAGCTTCTTCACTACCACCCCACAATGTGAAGCTGATGATTGGATAAAAAACCCTTCTTAGTATTGATTGCGGGAGATGGATGGCTACAACAAGGCAAAGTGTGCCTCAAGTAAGCATCGCCTCAGAGCTGTAATGACTAGCTCGAGGACCTGTTAATACATGTAAAGTTAGTTATGCTTGAATTATGTAACCAACCTATAGGTTAAGGTGGTCCCATGGGGAACATAATATGTAATCTTGTAAGTAGAGATATGTGAAAGGAGTGGCTTGTTAGAGAGACCTTAGGAGGAATATTTGAAGAGAAGAAAGTTGTAGAATCTATATTACACTTTGCCCGGTTTTGTAATGAGACTGTAACTGTGATGTCTATCATGTAAAGATCCTATTATTATGAGGAATTAATGGAAGATCAGTAAATTTTTGACTCATACTTTTCTTTAATGGATCTTTAATGCATATTTATAATAATTTTTGAATCTACCTATAGGAAATTATATTACAAATTTTTTTTCTTTTTTTTTTTTCTGGAGATAAAATTCATTGTATTGATATTTCTAGTAGAAATCAAATACACATTGACGATCCCTTCAACTTTTAATGTTAGAAGCCATTGACTTTATATATTGCCTCTATCAAATAAGACTATAACATATACTTATGAATGTGACTCTTACAATCATCCTTATATAGGTCTCTTTGTAAACAAATAGTTCCACAACATTATATTCATGCTAGGATAAAATCATGAGACGGATTCTCTCTAACTTTACAAAAAAAAAAACATGACCAAAAATCATTTCATCAAAAAATTTATAAGAGCATCAAATTTATTGGAGTATGGTCCTTAATCTCATGAAAAAGAAAAAAAAAAACCTTCCTCCAAAATGATTGCTTCCTTTGATAACTAATCAGCTTTGTGGTTGAATTCTTGGTAGACATGAGCAAATGACACCTCTTAAAAAATTAATTCATTTTCCATAATCCTATTTAAAATAGGCCCTAGCTCCAAGTTAGAAATGTTACTTTTTCCATTTTCCCAACCATCAGAATTTTGGAGTCACCAAAGACCTGTAGCCTCTTAACCTGCATGTCCACTACAACCTTAAGTAGGATCTAGAGGGCATAGAGTTCTGTTGTATTGTTTGTGCCAAAACATGTCCCATACTAAAAAGTAAAAAGTAATTTGCATTATCTAGTTAAAGAATGTCCCAAGGTTCACAAGTTCCCAGAGTACATGATCCATAAACGATGGGCCTATGGCTTGACCATTTCATCAACACAGATCTTTGCGAAATTAAATGTAATTCTCATTGTATTTTAAGGCACACACTCTTCATCAAGAGAAGTGTGAGGAAATGGTGAAACAACCCCAATAACTAACCGCTATAATATTATTTCCCTTTTCCCAAACATTAATGAAATTGTATATAAGATAAATAAATGATTATACAGTAAACTGAGATTTCTATAGGTTGCAAGAAAATCAACCTCCCTCAAATAATTGTGTATGAAAATGGGATAAATGAATATGTTGTGTGCTAGATGTTGGGTGAGTCAATAAATGAACCTAAGTGGTAATTTTCCCCAATTACAGGGAAATCAATGTCAAGGTTTGTGCATACAATTAAAGGAACAACAAAAAAAAACACCCAATGTTGTGCCAACATAGCAAGCGATTGTTTAAAGGTGAATTTATTCAATTGCAGAATGGATCATCTATGATCATGGGATGTTCATTTCTCATAAACATAGAAATACCTCTCATTAAAACAAACAAGTAATAGAGAAATCACACACACCAGATTCAAAGCAGTGGTTAAGAGCACCATAATTAATGGAGATTTATTTTTTCTTAGGAAGTTCTTTACAAATGGTGAGCTGTGCATGCTCAAAAATCTCATGCATTGTTACTCATTGAAAAAATGCATATGGCCATGGCTCAGATATGAATTCGCTCATTACAGATAGGTTCCTTGAATCCTTAGTCCATGATCTTCAAGAAGTTTGCACTCTTTGAGCTCTCATCTCTGCAAAATTCCAAACTTCTCCTTCCATCCCCCATTTGTTAAATTTTCATGACATCCCTAATTGTTTTAATGGGATACCTTTGGAAGGCCAACCATCATAATTGTTCATTTCCCCTTCCCATTTTTCCAAAAATAAAAAATGAAATAAAAATAATAATTACAAGTTTTTTACAATTTTGCAAAAGAATTTAGGTAGGGGTCCAATTCAAATCAGTACCCTAGCATGCTCCATGAAAAAAACCCCAAGGCTTAGTGCGATCTCTAATTGGTTCTTGAAGGCCTCTTGGAACAATGTTCTTTGGTTCCTTCCTTCCTTCTCCATAAGAGACTCTAATGTGATGTGCAAGTCTTCCTAACTGTGTCTCATTATATTTAAAAATCAACTTGTTTCTGGCTAACCAGATACCCCATAACACATACCCAAGTAGTTCTTTATGTGAGGAAATACATTTATCAATGATCCATAATTCCATACATTCTAGTAGATTTAATTTATCTCAATGAATTTGTAATTTGAAATTGTTGGAAATTTCCATCCATACAGTTTTGGTGAACTGGAAATAAACAAATAAATTATATTATGAGTGACCAAATTATACTTAAAATTTGTCTTGTAATTTGAAATGTTGAAACTGTACTAAGTGACCAAATTAAAATGCACTCTCAAGCTTCCCCGTAGCTCCATAAATTGTTTTATAAGTTTTAAGATGGATTTAGATATATGGTAAATTTACCTATGTCATCTAAAGTGCAATTGACAATGGTAGAGGTTTCTTTCATGCACCTAGATTCAGGATTTCATGTAAATTTGAAGGAAAAACGACCTTAAAGTAAAATGCACTCCCTAGTCTCAATTTTGACCCAAATGTAGTGGTTCAACTTGCAAAAGGTGTAGTTTGTGATATTACACATGTCTATAACTGTTGATTTTTTGATATGAGAAGATATTGTATGTGAATGGACATCTTATTACAATGATGAGTGTTCTATATATAAAGAACATATGGTGACCATGATGACCATCCATGAAGAGATGTGTCCCTTGGGTAATAAATATATTTATACTTTATATTATATTATACATATAATATAAATATATTTTATATTTATACTTTATACTATACACTTTATTATATATATTTATACTTTATATTATAAATATATTTTTACATTAATAATATTGCTTAATAATTAATAATCATATTATTAATTATCAATCTAGTAGAATGTCTTTACGATGCTGCCCAAACATCAACACTCCCTCTCAACGAGGGAGACATTCTACATTATGCCAAGATTACCTCTGAAGATTACCTGTGGGTAGCTCTCAAATAGCTTCAACATGTCACCATGACATCCATTACCTCGAAATGCATATGTACTTCATCATGTGCACCTTTGTGACTTTACAACCAAGGCATCCAAGGCATGTGGATAGTTCTCAAATAACTACAACATATCCCCAGGAAATCCACTACCTTGCAATGCATCTGTACCTCATCACGTGCACCCTTGTGACTTCACAACATGCATCCAAGGCCGATGGGTAGCTCTCCAATAACTGCAACATGTCATCGTGAGACTATCCGGATTCCCACATAAAACTTGGATATATTATGCATGACATCTAGTACCCTGCGATAACATCTATACCTCGTCTCTTCAACATGCATCTAGGGCCAGTGGGTAGCTCTCCAATGGATACAACACGTCATCATGACATCCACTACCCCGTGATAACATTTGAAGCCATCACTCCCTCTGAAGAGGGACTACATCGACATTTTCCGTGAATTACTCGAACTTCATCCTTAACAATAGACTTGTCAACACATACAAAACCTTCTCATCGGTAGCCACACATTGGATCATCACTTCTCCCTTATGCACCATATTGGAGCCTCATTTCTCCCTTCTATACCAAGTGTCTAGCAATCAAGTGTCACTTCCATGAGACACATACTCCAACTCTGATACCACACGAGCTCACATCCATTGACTGTTGAACATGAAAATCCATACATCCTCGGATATCCATAGTGCAACATGAATTCACCCCATGCCCAAGGTCTATGGGTATCTCTCAATAGCTACAACATGTCTCCAGGACATCCACTCCCTATGATGCATCAGTACTTGATCATGTGCACTCCTATATCAGTGCCAACCCTCAGATATCCATAGTGCAACATGACTTCACCCCATGCAACCAAGGTCTGTGGGTAGCTCTCAATAGCTACAACATTTCCCCAGGACATCCACTCCCTACGATGCATCAATACCTGATCATGTGCACTCCTGTCTCAGTGCCAACCCTTTTTCATGTTGGATGAGTTCCACCTATCTCAATTCCATCCCTCTTTCATGCTGGATGAGAACACTCAGTGCCAACCCTTTTTCATGTTGGATGAGTTACACATGTCTCAGTGCCAACCATTTTTCATGCTGGATGAGTTACACATGTCTCAGTGCCAACCATTTTTCATGCTAGATGAGAACATTTAGTTCCATCCCCTTTTCATGCTGGATGAGTTCCACTTGTCTCAGCGCCAACCCTTTTTCATTTTGGATGAGAACACTTAGTTCCAACCATTTTTCATGCTGGACGAGTTCCACATGTCTTAGTGCCAACCATTTTTCATGCTGGACGAGTTCCACATGTCTCAGTGCCAACCATTTTTCATGCTAGATGAGAAAAATCACTCTTAAGAGGGACCATGCCAAGCTTGTCCCTGAAGTACTCAAACATCATCCTCAACAACGGCTTGGTAAAAACGTCCACAACTTGATCCTCTGTAGTCACGAAACTGGAGCCTCACTGCTCCCTTCTACACCATATCCCTTATATAGTAATATCTGATCTCAATATTCTTTGAACTTTCATAGACCACATGGTTCTATGACAACTTCATGCATCTTTAGCTGTCACACCAAATGCAGGTCGCCTCCAGTCCGAGACCAAATAACCCAGAAACTATTTCTCGAAGCCACACTACTACTGCACATGCTGCCAAATACTCAACTTCAGCTGTATTGAGTGCCACACATGATTGCTTCATGCATCCAACGAAGCGTCTTACTCTTTACTATAGTACCAATCTCCCTCTGGAACCGATCGTCCAATTCCCTCTCAAGCACTGAATATCAACTGAATATTTAACCTACTGAATTCATAACTTGTCGTCCAGAACAAGTCTCGTCATCCTCTTCTTGTAGGTCTTAACTACAAGTCAAATTCAGTCCAATAGTATTCAATTTCTAAAGCCGCACTGCTTCACAACTTGTTGCACATGCTGCCACATACTCAGCTTCAACCGTACTAAATGCGACAGATGACTGCTTCCTGCATCCGATAGAGCCTCTTGCTCTTTACTATAGTACCCAACTCCCTATGGAATTGATTGTTTGACTACCTCTCGTGCACTGAATATCAAGTAGATCTTCAACTTGCTGACTTCATCACTTGTCCTCCAGAACAAGTCTCGTCATCCTGTTCTTGTAGGTATTACCTACAAGTCAAATCCAATCCAATATTCAAGAACTTCTGAAGACACATTGATTTGTGACTTGTTGCACATGATGCTACATACTCTGCCTCAGTCGTACTGAGTGCTACAAACAACTGCTTCCTGTTGCTCCATGAAACCATACATGAGACTAGACTGAAGCAATATGCTGAAGTACTCTTCCGATCAGGAATACTATCAACCCAATATGAATCTGAATATCCATATAACCTGAACTCATGGTCTGTCACATACCTGAGACCATAATCCAATGTACCCTTAAGGTACCTCATCACATGTTTTATTGCGACCAAATGAACCTACCTAGGCTACTCCATATATTGACTTAGGGTGTTCAAAACAAAACATATATCCGATCTTGTGTTCGTCAAGTTCATCAATGAACCCACCATATCCCTTTATAAAGTAACATCCAAGTTTTTCAATATGATGGTTATAAATGGTTGTTAACTTTTCATATCCAATGAAGAAAAAAACCATAATTGATCAATTATAGATACCCATAATAGAATGACACATCCATAATATAAATGTCGAAAAAAACATTTACATATCATGTTTCATTGCCATCACCATAATTATCTTCCTCACTTGGTATTATAACATTGTTGTTCTCAAAAATATGTTTTGATCTTGGATCATGTCTCAGTACAAACCACCAATCCCCATCCAACACATCTAGTTAAAAAAACATTTGGTAGCAATGTTTTCAGAACACAGAAGGCTCCTTAGTTTCAACCCAAGTTGTTTTAGAGTTAATACATATTATGCCACTATCACAGTCTTCCTTTACGTTTCTATGATCGAAGGTATCCCACCAATTGAAACTAAAAACAACACATTGAGAATATGAGAAGTCCACTTGCATGATCTCTTGTATCTTTCGAATGTAACCTAACTTCCCCTCTATTTGATTTTGATCATTGTGGCTAGCATGACTAGAATGGTAAAAATCAACCTTTGCTCCAAAATCGTGTGTGATGTTTCCATTATCAACATCCTTCGTGATAAAATCATGTCCATATGCCCACATAGATGAGAACAAATGCACCTTCAAAAATGCGAACAATGGACTATGTCACGTCTAGTAACCCTATCATTAATAAAAACATAACACATGACACATGTTACAATTCAAATGTGTAATATTATAAATTGAATGTGGTACTCAAATAGGTTATTATAGAGTTTCTACACATGATCCCTATGTTTAGTGAATCCAACTCATCTCCATGTGGGTAATGATAAGACACACCATATTTCTCTGTAATCTAGTTAGCCACATAACTATTGTAATATTTTTTTTTGAATGATTAGGATAAGGCATGCTTCTACCATTCAACCATCTGAATGCTTTCCTATCCCTGTCTCATTTCCTTCTTTTCTCTTCATACAACGTGACCCATGGTTGTGTTTCCTCTATGTTGGAAATAACGAGTTTATTAATAGCATCAATTTCTAAATTCGCTAACGTATGAGATCAAATATATTTTATCAACTTTAGTGTAAATAGTTGCTTTGTACAAATTTGAAAAAATACAAGTGACTTAGTCTTTATCATGTGTATTTATCTGTTCATTTGGAGTAGCTCCCTTTCCTTTTTTTCTCATGATGATGGTCATCCCAAACCACTACCATTGGTGTGTTTCCAATTTGCTTGATTTACTCATTGGAATAATAGAACAAATCATACACTATGCACCCCTTTTCTGTAGATCCCTTTGGCTTTTCCCTTTTTCGAACAAACCCCTTCAATTTTTTCATGTACCTCTCTAAGAATAACATCCAACAACATGAGAGCACCCCATATAATTCATCCTCATCAGATAAGTGAATTAAAATATGGACTTGCAAGTCCATACAACTCGTGGGAAGTTCCTTCTTAAACATACAAATAATCTTAGCTATATCTCGATGCCACCATGGAATGATAGCCATATGAATATCCTTTGGTGTGATCCAATGTACAAATGTAGATAATTTTGATATGGCACGTTGCAGGTCCTCAGGGCATTCATGGTTCACATAACCACGTACGAGCAAAGGATAATGATACTACAAAATAGACATGCACATTGTTAATTTCCATAAAATTGTGAGTGCATTGTATAATTTTATCTACACTATCGTATTCAAAATACATACCGTTAGAAGGTCCAAATGGTCATGTGATTTCAACCTCAAAAAATCTTTTCTATAGTGAAGCAACATCATAAATTTGACCCATATAAATAAGTTTCCTTCACACCCAATATAACATCCTTCACCATAGAAAGATCATCTTCCGTCAAAATCCATGGGACATCACCATCTTTAAAAGAACAAGAGTGACCAACCTCTCCTCTACTTTCTTTTTCTTGGCCAATGTCTCTTTTTAGTATTTGAAAAAGTAAGATCTCTCCTAACAACCAATGTGTCACTTTTATTCAATGATACATTTCTTCATAAAGAAGATGAAACATTTTTGAATATATGTATGCAATCTAGTAAGTGGGAAATATTAATATGCTCCCCATATGGAAGCTCATAAAATACATATTCACTTTTCATCCCAATAGGAATTTTCTCAACATAAGTGTCAAACAAATCAGGAACATTGAACATACATTCCTTATTTGAATCAAACAATTCTTCCATTTCCTTCTCCTTCTCTATGTCATATGCCATAATCCAATCTTTCAGTGTGATTATTTCAGGTCTCTGATCTCTATCTAGTTTACCAATGAAAGTGGATGCAACTTTTCTATAAGGGTGGCATTTTGGGAGGAATACCCTCGATTCGAATTTTGTAGGTGGTTGGACCACCTAGCCTTTATAGAAGGTCCACATAATTTACATCCATGATACCCTTTTGTTACAAACTTGCAATGTTAATATATAAAGAGAACATTATTGTCAAAATCATAGTTGCACCAAATTAAGCATGCCAGATAAAATTACATATATAAACAAATCAATCAACGTGCTTACTAGAGAAAACTCCTAGTCCTGGATAATTGTGCATAGTGTACGAACATATGCCATACAACATAAAAGACCTCTCCATTGGGATGGGTCTTAATACATCATTTAAAATCAATCCATATTTATTGTAAATTATGTTTGATTTATCCACAACCTACAGTTACTTTGTACTCATGAAGCACTGTGCAAAATATATGCAATCAGTTCCTTTGTAGTGTCTAATTAATCAAACACAACTTATCTCAAACAATTAAACTACCTTTCTCGAAGTAAATGAACAAAGCTAAATATTGATGATAAAAAGGAATTAATTCGTAATTCAAAAGAAATAACAATTGCAAATCAGTTTACAAGATTGCATTCAATTTTGAACCTTCATCTATTGAAATCGTAAGTGTAAAAATGTCGGTTGCAATTATATGTCTAATCACAAGATTGAGATTTTCTTGCAACAATACTCTGTTGTGATTGGTTTGATTATAGTTCAATGAATGAATGCTTATATTTGTAAATCCTAAATGAAATCCAACCCTACATACTAAAATAAAGATAACTTGCATACACAAAGCATGAAAAAAATAGTTAAAGAAAAAAAATAAAGAAACCTAATGAACTAAGTAACAATATGACAAAATAGGGAGCCCTTCCTGTTCTGAAATCTGTTATTGAAAATAGATTACAAAATTAAAATATTAATGAAAATGCGAGGATTTGAGTCAAATTATGCTATATTAAAGCCAACAATTTGTTTTAACAACAGAGTACATTATAATCTTGCATACAATCTTCTTTTCTTTATTAGTCCTAAACTATGTATTTCTTGCAGATATTTATAATACACAAAGTCTCTAAAACTAGATCACAATCGCTAAATATTTTACAACAACTAATCACTCATGATTTGGGATTTTGGAAGGTAAATATTTTCATTCAACACATGTCATTAAGATGTGCTGATAATCCTGAGTCGTGCATTGTTGATATGACTATGTTATGTCCATAATTTCTTTTGTTGGATTAGCTTCTTCAAACCATGGCTCGCGGAAATGATTTCAACAGACGATAGTGCATGAAATCATTTTCTATCGCTCAAAATATAAACCTTGATCTATTGGAATCTCACTTTTTTTCTATTGTTCATTTCCAGGATATGTGTCAAATTGCAGCATTGACTTTTGGTTTGAAATATTCAATATGACGCCAATGTTTGATTTGCTTGAGATCTGGTATGTGTTGAAGCATCCTTTTTAAATCCAAAAATATTAAGCCCTAAACAAAGCCTCATGTTATGTACAAAAATCCTTATTAATCCCTAGATATTGAATTATTACATTTCTA
>ML809083.1:184318-218450 GCA_009831015.1 Picea engelmannii | reverse complement strand
AAGATCACCAGCTTTGATACCACTGTAATAACCCTCGGGTTTCTAGGGGTTTAAGCCAGCTGGTAAACCAATGAATTGTGCCATTTCCCACACAGGTGTTTACCATAAACAGAGAGCAATAGCATACACTAGTTTTTAAATAATGCCAGTACTGGTTCCCAATTATAGCACAGTAACATCAGCAGGAAAGATACCATATAATGCACTAATTTCAGCAGTAAACAGTGACATAAACCAGCAGTACAGTATCCAATATTAGCAGCAGAAAAATTGTATCCAATTCAGTTAATAAGTACCAGCAGTAGATAGTATCAAACAGTATTCACAACCGCAGGGAACCCTCAAGGGGCTACTGTCCCAAAATTAACCGAATGCTGAGTTTAAATGCTGACGTCCCCAAGACGTATCTACACTATACTAAATAACCAATTAAGCAGTTTAACTAGTGCTGCTATAGCAGCTACTCCTCACCACAGCAAACCCTAGACTAACAATAAACCTGAAACAGTGTGCTGGCTTGGTGTATGCTGTTCTTGTACGTCCCAGCCGTCAACTAGGGCTTGATCCTCTCTTGTGAACCTTGACGCTGCACCTGCCAGTTCCTTTGGCCTGTAGAGTAGGGTCTGAACCTTCCATGCAGGCACCTTGTCAGCTGAGATGGGGACTCGGCCCCTCTTCTTGGCCCTCTCCACTACTGCGGCAGCTCCAAATCAGTGGTAAGACCAGCGAACCCCTTCAAGCAGCTTCTTGGGCTCATCAGCAGAGTTCGGCCTCCTTGAGATAGTCTTTCCAGCGATCCTCTTCAGCAGAGAAGCCTCCACTGATGTATGCTTGATACTAAGGCAGAAAGGTGTTGAGCTAGGGTGAGGTCTTAGCCCACTGAAACCCAACCAGACTCAAGGGTTGAACAACCCTTTTGATGTCTGAGGCAGCTGCCTTCCAAACCAAGACAGAGATCTCCTCAATCCAAAATCGTGTCCTTTCAAATGATCCTCCATCTCCTTATATAGATCTTGTCTTTGGCTTGCTTCCTTGTTTTAGGTGGCTTACCCCTCAAGCTAAGGGCTTTTTCCTTTTCTTCACCCAATGGTAGCCTATCCCTAGTTAGGGTCTTTTACCCCCTTGCTTTTGCCAATGTCACCCCAAAGTCAAGTCGTTGCCTTCCTTTAGTGACTTGAGTCAACCCACGGCTCCCTTTCTTCGGGGCTATAGCCTACGGGCAGCCCCCCCTTAGACTAATACGTCCTCCGTCCAATGAGGTCAAAAGGAAGGGGACATGACACTAGGTGGCCAGGCAGAGTGGGGAGGTTTCCAACAAAGGGCTGAGAGAGGATCCCAAGTGCCTCTAGCACATAGTTTGTGTCCTTACCAAGTTGGAGATGTTTTGGCAGAAGACACTGCTATTTGTTTTGCATTGCCCATTGAGGTCCTTTGTTTGTCAGTTTCATGTTGCCAATATGACGGCAATGTATATTTTCATTTTTGTGCCTTTGCAGTTGATTGCAAGTGTGGCAGTGGTTTTTTGTTCCTTGGCAGCAGTTTGCAAGCTGTTGTGGCACAAAGCTGTGAAGGTTTCTCCTGATGCAATTGCTATGGAAAAACAGCAGCATCCCTCTGTTTATGATTTTCTGGTCATTGCCTTCCAATATGGCCTTGTGTATCATGGATTTAACGCGGGCAAATTATAAAGGAAAGGCAAGTGTAACCAGCAATAAGTGAGCAATGGGGCCACTATATTGTTGGTTTGTTTCTGCAGCATCTCCTACAGCTTGTAGTTGGTTTGTTTAAAAAATGTTTACAAGTCCAGCAGTGTGATCTCCTGTTACATCCACTTGGTAGTATTGAGGGGACAATCTTTTTGCTTTTCTTAGTGACTTGGCATCTCCTGCTGCTATTAAGTTTCTTTTTTCAGGCTCATGTTGCTCTCCTGGATGTTGCCTGAGAGATTAAGGGATGGTTACCGTTTTCTATTTCTTCTTAGTTCTGTTATAAGGGGGTTGTGTAGTTTGTCTATTAGTTTCAGATGGAAGCAGGTTTCTAACCTAGTTAGTCTTGTGGCAGAAAACTGTCTTCAGCTCATTTTCTTCTTGCAATATGTTCTCTATTAATAGAATCATATTTCAGAGAAGGATACTCTACATCTCTCTACCCATAGGATTTATTTATGCTGCGCAGATGCTACCAACCCTATCTGAAGAACTTTAAACAATAATGGAGCAGATTCCCTACCCATAGTATGTGTGTCAGACACAATGGCAACTTTGCAAACATTACTGCAGTGTCCTGAGACATACCCATTAGTATCAAATGTGATGGCATTGGATGCTCTTACATCAAGTTCAAAGGATTTCTATTATGACCCTAATGGGGGTATATATGGGGTTAAATGTATATGTTATAGGCATTGGCCTAATAGAGAGCCCACATGTCCTTGTAATAGTAGCATCTATTTCAATAGTGGAGACAAATAACAGAGACTGGCTGGCCAGTCAGCACACATTTCAATTTTCTGCAAAGGTGTAAATTCTAGTTGATAGTATTGTTTCTTCATCGAGGTTTTCTTTTATTTCTATTTTTCAACTTTGAAAGTGATGAATATTGTTTCTTCAGTTCTCCTTAGCACGGCCACTTTGGCCAATACTCCGACATGAAAGGTGACTACTAAGTTTGCCACCATATTTCAAATGTGCTGCCTGTTGTGGCTACTACATAGCAGCACTTTCCTGCGTGCAGCGTTTCCAGATCAATTTCTATCACAATTATAGGATCGTCTATAATCATAGGAGAAATCATTAGTCCCTTGAGCCACCCCATCAATTTCCAAGGGCAGGAAACATAAAGCACTTGTCAGAAGAAGGCATATCAGGTAGTATTAAATTGTCTGAAAATGATGCGGCAGATAATTCTCATATTATGCCTGAGAAGTTCGTTCAATTAGACAAAAACATTGCTGAATAGAAGAAAAAATTGGGGTTGTATAAAAATAAAATTGCAAAGCTTGAGATATGCAGTTTTAGTAAAATGTTGAAGACGAGTTTACCAAGAAGTTGTTTAAATTTTTTTCTTTTGTTTTATAAAGGCCAGTAAAATTATGTTGATAAAAAATAGGTCTTCATTATGTAAGAGAGTAGAGTAAGCAACTTTTGAAGTGCATGAAATAAAAATGCAGAAGCATATGCTGCAACCAAATATTCAATTAATACAGAAGTTGATGGAAGTGCAAGTTGATCTTTTTCAATCTGAGTGGGATGTGAATTTGAAATTAACCATTACTAGGAAAGATTTGGACATATTGAGAAGTCAGGCACCCTCAAGGCTCAGAGGTTGCCAAGAAAGATGCCAAAAAGAAGATAAAATCCATCCTTTCAAACCACAATAATGTGTTCCAGAACAATATATAATCCACGATGGAATGAGACTAATAGAGTCCCAAAACAAGGAGCAACAGCTCCTGGATTCTGGAGATTGGGTGAAGAAGAACAATGCTCTAGCAAGAGTATTCTTTGCCAGGGTTACAGAGTTGGAGAGACTACAAGGGCTCTCTCTTTCACAGAAATTTCCTAACTTTAAAAAAATAGCCTCACTTTCTTTCGAATTTCAAAGAAGAATATGTTGTTAAACATTTTTTTAAGTGTCTCCCGAAGCAGACTTATTACAGTCTCAACATCTACAACTTGTGCAACATGCAGTGGATGCTTCCCAATAGGTTTGGAGGATGTACTGCAGGTCAGAGATTCAGGTACCTTGTTATATCATTTTTTTCCAAGGAAAACCTCATGGAATCCCCCTTTCTTCCTGGGGATATCTGGATGGAGGGTGACTCAACTACCAGCCACAATAGCAGCTGGTGACCCAGCAAGACTCGATCAGACCTGAACCATAGACCTCATGGTCAACTCTGTCTTGAAACAGTCCGTTTGAACTGATTGTGCTAACCCACTGGGCTTTGGCACTTTGCTATATCATGTATATACCTTTATATGTATTTAGTAATAAATATCTATGTTGTACGGGGATCTGCCTCCCCCCCCAAAAAAATCCATACCCACCATTCCAGTGTTTTGGAGACTTGAGGAACCCTAGGAAACATTCCCAAACTGTTGGGGACTTCATCAAGGATTTGAGGACTTGCTGGCTGTCCCCAAGACAATCTGAACAGATTTTGGCGATGTTCTGGGCAGATTTTGGGGATATTCCAAGTATGTATCTTCAGTTTTGACAATGGATATTGATGACTGGGAATTATGATCATTTTTCACATCCATTTTTTTTTGTATTAGATTAAATCTAAATCTGCTATACAAGTTGCAGCTCAAAACATGGGTTTTGTATGATGGGTTTCGATTTGGGTTTCTGGTGATTTAACTATTATTTTTTCAGCAACAACATTACAACAAACAAAGTCTCCATGTCAAAAAACTAGGAAATGCAACATTTTAAAGGGCTAATCCTTGTGGTTATTGCTCTTCTTCTCATTTTTGGGGTCATCTTTGCTTTTACATATTGTACATGGGTTTCCAGGAGTCATTCAAGTCCAGTTCTTTCACCATCCCAACCTCAAGCATTGTCATAACAATTAGATAATCCTAACTCGGATTGGTACTAAATGTTTGAATAAATTCCTACTCAATCACCTTCTTAATTTGAAATATCTTCTTAATTTGAAATATGAATCTAATCTCTCTATAGAACCAAAGTGTTTTGAAGTGGTTTTCAACACAACTGTAAAAATCTACAGAACCTATTGAGAAGGGAATGCCTTTTAAGTTTTAACATAATCATCATTATCAAGAAATACGAGAAAAAAAAACTGTTATACAGATAGTTCTTTGTCTCATAGACCCTTCATGGACTTTATTGCAAATTGAAAATAATTACACTTAAGTTGCCTAAAATTAAACTGCATTTTGCTCGTTTCTAGGGGTCAATAATGGAATGCCACTTGGACCCTTTTAAAATTGCCCAAGCTTTTACAGAATTGATTAGTGTAAGAACTGTGCATAATACTATATAGTATAACCTGTTATGCTTACAAGCAACTACAAATGTTTATGGTGAATTTTAAATTTTTAATAATAATAATAATAATAATAATAATAATAAATTTTTTATAATAATAAATTTTTAAGGTGACGACCAAGCTAGATATCAAATTGGTGTATGAGACTCCCTTGTTTGTGGGACAAGGGACCCCCTCCGCACAACGATTTGACTGCTAAAGTCTACGGAGGTATACATACCCTACCTCCTCTGGATTTGAACCTGTGAACTCCAAGAAGGAAACACATGTTCTTAACCATTAGGCCTACTGAGGTTGTATTGTCATTCCCAACCTGCAGTCCCTTGAAACATTTGGAGGTGTGCTCTAGCCGTCCCAAGAAAGCGCCCCCCATCCTTGGGTTCCACCATCCCGAAAACCAGTGCAACATAGAGAAATATACATATTATTTATTGACAGTTGCATATTTTAGACATGAGTATTACCATACAATAAATTATTATTGCCTCATCTTTGTATTCATCATCCCTATCTGACATTTCATACTATATTTATTCTGGTACTTATGACTCTTATAATGCAATTATTATATTCTTTTGTAGCAACTGGTAGGTCTGCTAGAAATGTTATCAGAGCATCCTTTATAATATCTCTTTTCCACTGCGTTTTCGTACTTTTCATTCCCATCAATTTTCTACCTCTGTTCATCCATCTTCCTAATCCTCTCATTCCATCCCAACCATTAAAAAAATGAAGTTTAGTAGGAAATAAACATGATGGGTCTGCCCATATGAAAAAATGCTGCACCAAGAAAACAAGAATGCTGATTAGCTACCGAATTTTCCATATGTTTAGCCTAGCTACAGAAGAGCTATCCATAGGTCCTGTGATTATGCACCTTTTGAGGCTTGTACTTTTCAGTAGACTTTGAATCTTTTGACCATTTTTCTAGTCTCTCCATATATCAGATGGTGTTCACAGATTAATAGCTACAGGATCAGTATTCAGAATTAGTCCTATACTAACACCCTTCAACTACAACGCTACTGACACTACTGATACAATTGAAATAAGTGCGTTTTAGTATCTATGATCAAGAGAACCTAGAGTTTATTCATACTGGCATGTGACACTTATGCCGAATGTTAGACTGTTCCATATGATATAGCCAAAATGCTCTTACAAATTGCATCCAAGGAGCATACCATTTATCCATAAGGTTGTGGGGATTCATATAACATAAATCATTGCAATGACGATCAAACCTAGCAAGCCATCGGTATTCCTTCATCTCTTATTATCATCGCACAAGCAATAACAGTTTCGAAACGTCTGTGCATGACCAACCAGTGTCGCGAATATCACCAACGTATCACAATATCGGAATATTTCAAGTTTCTCACCTTGCTAATACACTAAGCCTGAAAATCACAATATTTTGAGCTATTTTGAGGTGATAATTTTCCTATAAAATCCAAAATTTTCAATTTTGTTCATGTTTTCATTTATGTTGAACGAGTTTCTAGAAAGTGGGTATGTTGGGTATGCAATTATAAGTATCTGGTACAAAAGCTTAGTCCAAATTTGCAGAAAATGGCAAATTTGGAGTTACAATAATGTATATTAAAAGTGTAAAAAATTACGTAAAAAATTACACAAAAATAGAGGAAGTTTTCAAAAATTGAAATAGAACACAACAGTTTAATTTCATAACTTAAATTATTTTATAAGTTTAAGTCTCTGGCAGAGGTCATGTGTTCAGTCCTTGTAAATTAGCCCACAACTCTATGTCCATGTTCAGATATAAATAGATTGGCAGAGGTCATGTGTTCAGTACTTGTAAATTAGTTCACAACTCTATGTCCATGTTCAGATATAAATAGATTAGATATAAATAGATTCGGCTCATGTGACATTTTTTTTTTGAAACATGGGGAAATCAGTAACACGTCGGGATTACCTGGGCCAGGTCCAGGTTCAAATCCGCCGGCTGCCACTATAAACCCAAGAGTATATCCAACAACTTAAACCTTAAATCAAACCTTAATGTGACATTAAATCAAACCTTTACTAACTATGTATGGGTATATTAATATAGATATCTAGTGCTATGGTATATTTTCTAAATTTGACCTACAACTTCATCCCACTACATGAATTCATTAAAGCAATTTGCATCTCAATAGATGTATAAATAATCAGTTGTTTTATATACCACGAGTTCCAATCTTTTTTTAATTCCTTTTTCCTACTCCAACTCTATTATTCCTCTCTAGAACAGTTGTTTTATATACCATGAGTTCCAATCTTTTTTTAATTCCTTGTTCCTACAACTCTATTATTCCTCTCAAGAAAAGTTAGTACTTGGGTGCCTTTGCATTTTTTAGATGGTGATCATTGCACATTTCTCATATGAATAACCTTCGTTATTTCAACTAATATCAAACCTGATGTTGTTTATGATCCTAAATTACTATATCAACAATAGGAATAATGTTAGCTAGCTATAAACATTTGAGACATGAATTAAAATTATTCAATATCTTAGTAGTGGTGTAGAAAGATTCATGTTTATTCACTTAAACCACATGAAGCTTATGTTTTGAGGGTGAACAGATCTAAATTGCTAAGAGGGGTGAGCCCTTTCAATTCATATAACATTGAAAATTTAAAAAATGACATGATTGATAAATTCAATTGAATGTTTTTATAGTGCTTTTTTGGCATGAGAAACAACAACGATTCAACAGGTTTTTGGCAATTGTTTCTTAAGATATAGTGCCCCACATGGTTAGGGGGTTACAAAAGCTCCTTACCTATCAAGGAGTTTCTACAAGCCCCTAGATAGATAGGGAGCTTCTACTAGTTCTTGAAAAATGGAGCGCCCAAAGCAAGCTATGGAAAAGTCCCGAAGATCCCAACAGAATGGAGCATTTTCTATAAGCTCCAAAGCTTCTAAGAACAGGATATGACAAATACTAACTCCCCAACTTCTACGAATGCTAGCCGTGCTCCTATGTCTTTTACACTCTAGTTGTGGCATGATTTTGTGAAGACTTGTGTTTATCTTTATCGATTCTTAGAATGCCTAACACATTGCATATGATTATTGATATTCATTAGAAGTCAATGCGCCAATTGTTTTACTCTGTATATGACACATATCCTATTTTCTTGCAATAATACAATGATAGAACCCTCAAAGTTCATGACAAATTTCCAAATCTTTTGTTGATCTTCTAGGTTTGTTGCACAACCTAGATGTACTCCCGAATTGAGATATGCGAACCACCATCCTAACTCCTATCAAAAGTGGGCAACATCTTGCAATTAATAGTGGATGAATTTGTAGATGGTAATTGATTTGCTAATGAATCATTGTTAGGAGAAGGTGGTGGATGGGCTATTCTTGGTGCAAGAGAAGATGGTGGTATGAAGGTACTAGAGTTTGGTGAAGTTGAGTCAAAATTAGGTTTTTAGCAGAGCAATATTTAACAGTGAGTGATGATGTCATAGATGGCAAGTGGATGTGATGGACATGTGGTAGGTGATGATTGAATGGTAGAGGGGACCAAGGATCAATCAACTTTAGTTGAGGACCAAGTCCTTTTCCTTGTTATAATCTAAGTGGTAAGGAGAGGCATTGTGGATGTAGACGATGCTTCATGCTCCACATTTCACGCTACCCTGTAGCTTGTTCCTTTATTGTGGAGATATGTATGCAAATGAAAAACAAGAGGCAATGCAGAGGTGGATATTGATACAGAGCAGTGGAATTGGGTGAAGCCACTAGGCAAAGTAGACAACATGTAGGGCCACTAGTGTAGAGTGTGAATGAAGGGAAAATGAAGGAACATAGAGATAAGTACCGATAGTTGAGGACTTGGAGAAAGCTTAGTACTTTGCACTATGTACTTTGCATGTAAATGCGAAGAGTGGGGAAGATATAACATAAACTGGAACAACCCCAAGTGTTAATTCAATTGGTTGAACCATCTACCCAAGGCATGAAGTTGATAGGGAGGCTATAGGTCATAGGTTCAAATTTGGGCAAACCTCTTTTCCTTACTAGTTGTGATTGTGGCTAGTAGTTGAGCTGCCTTCCATTCATATATTTTGGAGAAGAGGGGGGAATCTCATGAGGTTTTCCATGGAAAAAAAACATTTAGTGGAATGGACAAACAACAAATGGTGGATTTCCACGTGTCTTAGAGAAGGAACCATTGGAAAGAAGAAAACACCAAGGATATAACATTATGGATCTATAATGTGACAGAGGAGAGTCCAAGAAGGTGAAATGACAATCAACCAAGACACAATTATAGTGAGAGGAAGATAAACATAAGAAGTGAGTGGGAGGTAAAAGAGTGCTCCAATGTAGAAGATTACAAGAAGAGTGTCTGCCATGGCTTGTGGCTGGGTAACACAATGATATTTTTATTGAGAGTGTGTGAAAATAATGTCAAGTATTTATCATTGTAATAAATTCTATGGAATTGAATAATGAAAACAATGATCGAAAATTGAGGGTGCTTTTTCGCTTCAAGGTGTTTTTATAGAGTAATTTGTGTTTTGTTTATATGTATCATGCTTGTAATTTCCTTTCTTGGCTGTTAGGGTACCAATTTCAAAATTTCTTCCTTCCATCACCATCGCCAAATTTACCATCAATGCACAATTTGGTTTGAGAAGGAAAATAAACGATCCTCTAATGCACACCATGGCGTAAATAATGAACAACAAACACTAATCACATTCAAATGCATATTAATTTTAGAATTCATTCTTTATTGCCATTCACACATCCTTTCTCATGCAACATGCCTACTATATTGAGACAATTAGTTCAAGAGAATATACATAGATATATATTTCTTCTCTGGAAAAAAGGTAATTTTATTAATAAGTAACAAAATTACATACTTTAAATGCACCAAGTGCATTCCTCTAGCTATTCAAAAAATGGTACACATCGAAGTCTTGAAACAATGCATATAATGTGCTTATAAAAATCCTATATCACATTGTAGCTCCTTAGTGTAATTATAAATACAATAGACGCCAAATTTTACATTGCCACAACTATCAAACAAACCCTAGAGAATGATACCATAACTACTATTAAAAAAATATGCATGAGCTTCATTAGATATTTGACTAGCATTTATTCCATGGATGAGCCACTGACCAGCTTTCAGCGGAAGATCGTGTTTAGATAATGCATCAACTTCTTGATTTCTTTCAAAATGTGAATGATGTTGATTGCACCAAAAAACACTTTCTACAACCTAGTATGAAGGATGTGTAATTCCTTCTGTGCTCAACATGGAGTTGACACGTGACATTTAAAAAAAAATACTAATACCAAAAAATATTTCAATGTCGACCATAAATAAAATATTTCAATATGCACCTTAAGTAAACTAATTCTATATCAACTCTCTATATAAAGAGGAAATTGAAAGTAATTTTTTTTTTAATTCCAAGGCTTTCTACTTATCCATATGAGGGTAATTAATTCAATGCTTAATATGGAATTATGAGTAACAAGTAAAATATTCTAATATCAACTTTATATATATATATAACAATTGAATGTAAAAAAAATCTTATTGTGTTATTCCTTCTATGTTGGACATGGAGTTAACATGTGGTATTTAAAAGACAATGTTAATAAAAAAAAATTCAATGTCCCCCATAAATAGAATATTTCAATATGCACCTTAAGTAAAATAATTCTATATCAACTCTCTTATATATATATATATATATATATATATATATATATATANAGAGAGAGAGAGAGAGAGAGAGAGGGTAAAAAATTTCTTATTTTGTTGATAGGTAGTTTCTACTTCCTAGAATGAGGAGATGTGCAATTCCTTCAATTTTTATATGGAGTTGACACGTGTAGTTTTGTTGGTGCTCAACATGGGTTGAACCGTGGTATTTTAAAAAATACACTTTAAGTGTGTAGTTTTGTTGGTGCTCAACATGGGTTGAACCGTGGTATTTTAAAAAATACACTTTAAGTAAAATAGTTTTATATCAACTTATATTTAGAGAGGGGAAATTGAAAGTAAAAAAATTCTTAATCCCCAAAACTTTCTACTTCTCCATATGAGAGAGATGTGTAATTTCTTCAATGCTTAATATGGAGTTAACACATGTCATCTAAAAAAATATTAGTAACAAGTAAAATATCCCAATATCATCTCTATATATATAATAATTGAAAGTAAAATAATTCATATGATTAAAAGTGTGATCGAGATGTGCAATTTCTTTTGTGCTCAACATAGAGTTGACAAGTGACATATATACATATATATTAAGAACTAGCGTAGATCCATCTTAACTTTGGATCTATAATGCGCTGAGAGACATCAAATACCTTGAGATGCAAACATTTCCTCAAGTTTTATACTCTTAATAAGGTTTTCATCTCAAGGAATTTGATGCCTCTAGGTGCATGATAGATCTCGATTTAAGATCAAGTAATTTGATGCCTCTCGACACATGATAGATCCAGAGTTAAGATGGATCTACACTGGTACTATTAAACGCCGAAGAAGCTAGCTTTATACCCTCCATCGATAAATTCAAAACATAATTGGATACTTAGTAAGTCCCACTCATCCAATTTATGACAAGTTGGGAATCCCTAAAAATTAAAATGTTTGATGCCCCATTTGCAGTTGCCAAGATTAGTAGTAGCTTCAACACCATTAACTCAACCATATTATTGGAACCATGGCCTAGACTTGTGTTGAATTTTAGGATATGAGATCTGTCAATGAAGAGTACCTCCCTAACTCCTCCTAAAGGAGGATACCCTTTACTAGTGAAATCAAAATACGCCCATGAATTACTATCATTGCTTTTCTCTTCTTGAATAAGCCTGGTCTTTTTAACTTTATTAAATTGTTAAAATCCATCCAAAATAACTAATTCTTGAACAACACATTGAATGTGAGAAACTACCTTACCCTTTCATATTAGAGCATTTTGAGCTAACTAGATTCCCCAGGAAACTCTCAAGGAAATGCCTTAATCTTTCTAATAGAGGAATCTCTACACTAGATTCTCATTCCTTCCTCAATAGTAGTTCCATTCCATCTCCCACCAATAGCTCTGCAATATTCCAACTCTTTCCAAACGTGAGCGACATAGGGACAAGACATAAGCAAATGATCAATGGTCTCCAAGCACTCCTTACACAAAATACACTGACCATGGCCATTGATGCACCTCTTCTGCATAGCATCCCAAGTGAGGAATTTTCTTCTGAGAGCAAGCCACATAAAGATGAACAATTTAAGGGGGCACTTTAACTTCCAGAGGATTTGCCACCACCATGATACATGTACCTCCCCCATCAGAGCACATAGGAATTGATAACTTACCTTAGGAGTATAATAACCATTTGCGACCTTCTGTCCCCACAACAACTCATTATCCTCATATTTTATTTGCACATGGCTTGCCCATAGTGATGCAATGAATCTCCCCCATTCTGTTGCATTTTCACATGTCAACCCCAACACATCAACGTCACACCATTCTTGCCTCCATATGGTGATATGTTTAGGGAGGGAAATCTAGCTCAACGCAAAAAACTAGCTCTATGTAGATGATCCCTTACACCAATGGGCAGTGAGAAATCCCCCATACAACTCACCTAAGGGTCAATGCAAATTCTCACCCTAGAGCCCTTACCAAATTTCCAAACCAGACCACTACTTACAACAGAGAAAACAATAATCATTACCTTCCAAATGATTGAAGCATTATGCCACTTTTTGATTTGGGAATCCATTCCCCCACCTACTCTAGTTGAATGTATTTTTGATGTATAACTTGATGCCATATCCCATTACCTTAAATCAAGGTCCATACACACTTGGCAGACAAAGCTTTACTGAAAAGGTGAATATTTTTTATCCCTCATTTGATTTGATCCTTGGGTAATGACGCTACCTGAGACCACTTTTCCCAAGCAAAGCCTCTTTTATCCATCTTCTCCGTCCACATAAATATAAAGCTTTGTTGCTGAATTTTCTCCAACACTCCTATTGGAATCAAGGCCAAGGACATCCAATAAACTGGAAATGCCTTAATACCAATCTTTTTACAAGTATTAATTGACCACCTCATGAGAGTCACTTGTTGCACCACACATGGAATTTTTTTTTCCACTTTCGATACAAGAGAGAGCCAATCATTTTTCCCATAAGTGTTTGGCTTGAGCACAAACCCTAGATACTTAAGGGACCATTTTCAATCTCAAGTTGTTAGAAAGGAAATCATTGAGCATAAAAGGGAATATCCCATTCTTCCAGTGAAAAATATGAAATTGTAGATTTATGAAAATTAATCAACACACTTGTAGCCTTAAGTGTAAATCCATGAAATATTTTAACTTCAATGCATCCCTCTTAGATCCATCACAAAAGAGTAAAATATTGTCAACAAACAACAAATGAGAGAGAAATATTACCCCCAATGCATATTCCTTTGAATGGATAAGTTTTTCGAGCCTCTAAGATTACATGGACAAGACCTTTTGCAACAATAAGAAATAAGAGGGGTGACAAGGGGAAAACTTGTTTGAGTTCCCTTCTAGGCCTGAAGAAGGCTGAAGCTGAACCATTGATCAGAACATCAAAGGATACCAAGGTCAAGCAACCTATTACTTAGTTGTTGAAATACACATAAAATCCTAAATGAAGCAACAACATACTCATATACAACTAGTTGATCCGATCGTATTCCTTTGAGAGATCGATATTTATAACCATAGAACTCATCTTTTTTGTAATGTACCTAGGGAGGTACCCAAGGGGATAATGAATGTAATGTAGTCATAATAATGAAATAGGCCCATTGTGTAATTAAAATGAAAAAGTATAACAATAAGGGGTAGTTGGCAAAAGACCCCTAGGAATACTCACGAGAAAGTATAAATATACATGAATATCATTGTATTGGATATGTGTTGGATTGTATTGTCTTGTAGCAAGCATGATTTGTGGAGTGATTCCTTCCATAAGGAGTATTTGATGATGTTACCTACCTTAAGGGTTCTCTTTATATGTTCATTGTGAATGTTTTGGTATTTTGAATGTTCAAGGGTTTATTTCCAAAGTTTTATGGTGTATTCTCTCTTATATCTTTGAAGTTTTACTACAAGTGGTATTAGAGCTCTTTCCTGGGCATGCATTGGGAGAATTGTTTGGCACAAAGTGGGAGATTTTTTTTTGTAGATTTTTATGGGAAAAAAAATGATGATAATATTCAGGTTGATTTATGAAACTTTTTGTACAAAATTTAAAGAAACCAACCATATGTAACACACCCAACCCTAAGTACCTTTTTAAGGGATGGGATATAATTTTTTCCTCGGTTTCGTAGCTTCCCAAATCCTCGGATAAGAGCACCATTGACTTCTTTTCTCCGAGAGATTTCCAACGACTGCAAACTTGTCCAAAATTGAGTTATGGATCGAGAGTTATGGCATTCCAAAGTTTTCGGGGTGTCATTGGCCAATGGCCACCTCCTTTTCCGCGTGACATCCACGTGGCTTCACTTTCCTTGTACCATCCAACATGGCACTGTCGTGGCCCCGATTGTCATCCTTTGGAAATGATGTGGCTATGGATTGTCATCCTTTGGAAATGATGTGGCACTTCTTGTTTTCCCTTTTTCCTTACCATGTGACCGGTGCTAGAACCTAGTCCTTTAGACTTCGGCCTTTCCACGCTCTTTTTTACAACACTAAAGATTCCTAAAGATCCGAATTCCCAGAGCTTCTCTCTACTCCAGAATCTATGGTGGAGTTATGTCCACCTTTGGATCTAACGATTCAAATTTACATACACTTAACACTTCACTTGGACTTGACTAGAGAGGTGAGGTCCCACACCTAATTCGTGTCCAATCTCGTGATACCACGTGGAACTATCTAGACACACCACAACACCATGACGCACATGACCCCGTCCTATCAGAGCTTGACACTACAACCGGGGAAACTTCGGTGCTTCGACACTTCGACGCTTCAACCACTTTTCTCTATTTGTAAATAATCTGGAGTCCCGAACCTTGGAGTCCTACCACGTGGCTCTGGCCTTCGACCCTTTTGGAGCTTGCATCTTAGCACTCCAAATACTAGAACTCCCAGAGCATGTCCCTCTTGCATACATGGCGTTCTGCACGGATGTCCCTACTACCATTTTCCACCTGGAAGATACGTGGCGATGACGCCACCTTGACACGTGGTACTCATCTCTCCGACCTTATACCATATATGATGAGTCAGTAAGATACATGGCTTAGACATGAGATGACACACGTCAGCTATGTTATATGGTTAGAATCCACTGTGTACTTTGGCCACATTGTCTGCTTACGTCACTCCGGGCTTCGGCCTTTGGGGAAACTCCACAGCTTGCATCCTGAATCACCCGAAGTGGGGTTTAGTCGGAGAGCCAAATAATGATAAGAAGACCCATAATCTTCCTTGGTTTGATCCAACCAGGGAATATTATGGGTCATGGCTCCACGCTCTCGCGATCCACCCTGTTGGTCCTAAAGTCTGCACGTGACTGCTAAAGGGCGGAGCTAAGCCGCCTCAAGTTTGGAATTGTTGGTTTCTTTTTAATTTTGTTGGTCAGTTAGAGGGTTGGTTCTACCAAGACAAGAGCACGATTGGGTTGGAAAAATGATATGGATGAGGGTCCTCCTTGGCTGGTGGCACACAAATGACAGACAAATGAAATAATAAAAATAAAGGGAAACAACAAACCACTCAATGAATAATCTGTTGCGAGAAGTTTAATACTTAAAATATGATTTCAAGACATTAAACATGTATAAAAAACAAAATTACTCCCTCAGGTTGCGATAAAACCAAATCTTCACCAAGCATTAGTTGTTTTCATAGGTTGCATATCAATAAAGACAAGTTATACAATAGTCGAAGGAAATGAAATGTACTTTGCACAAATAAAAAACTGCATTCAAGATAAGATAAAAACACATGGAGATTTGAACGAAACACTGTCATCAAGAGTATATTCACCAGGTAGAGAGCTTTAATCCTTACATAGAACGAGTTCATCCACTCTGGTGTAATGATATCCTTCCCAAAAACCGAACCTTCAAAACATAGTGAAACTGCATATTTATCAGAGTTGCAGAGGCTCTCGTCAATTTGGGACTGAGACTTAACTCTACATTAACAATTGTAGAACAACTTATTAACTTGACTAAAACATTGCTCGAGTACAACAATGTATACTTTACACTTGACTTAATAAAAAAGAGCGGTTCTTATCACACATAGAAGACTACTTATTGTGATTTAAACTAAAAAGAGTCTTGAACTGAATAATTAAAAACTGCCACTAGCGATGAAACTGAACTGATGCATGTGCTGGAATGAATTGGGATTGGCAGAAAAGAATAAGAGCGACAAAACTGAGTTCTACGTTGAGCACTAGCATGCATGTGTGGTGTTTGAGGCCACTGAGGATAACTGGCTGTATTGACAACTTCTTCACATTATCTGCTTGAGGAAGAGGTACGCCTTCTGGTGTATTTCTGCAGTCTTCGACATTCCTTATGTAGTCCGGATTATAGTTTCTAGAGTTCCTTTGATGATTTGGATTAACGCCAAGTTTTGTCGCCACACGCTGCTCTCAGATTGGACCCTAGACATGATATAAGCACGTGATTGCGGAAGTTGTTAAGGGCGATTTGGATCCACACCGCTCTGCCTCCCGCAATCCACCACCAATTGCCACATACCTCTCTAGCTATACCATGGTTTCGATTGCGGAACCTCTCAAGGATGTTAACGTTCAAGCATTTTTCGTCCCCGCAATGAAGTGTGGCCATCGATCGTGTTGAAATCTACAATTTGGGTAACCCTTCCATTTTAGCGCCCTTGCTAAATTTTTCTTAGTCTTCTAGTTTTAAACTTCCTCTAACCCCATTTAGCGATGGTGCCAATTTGGAACTTCAGGACTTCGATAGTCTGGTGCTTCAGCGATTTCAGTCTATGCTGAGTTGAAAAACACCCGTGGAGTGGTAGGGCCCGAAGTGAGGTGGAAGCCTGACGTCACTTTGGGACTTCGAGGGTTCGACACTTCGGGACTTCGAGATGTAAAGCATGGAAATATCTCGAAGTAACTTTGTCCTGATTGACGTGGCATTCTCTCGTCACTTTGGGACTTCGGGCTTCGGGAGTTCGGGATGTAAAGCATGGAAATCTCCCGAAGTAACTTTCTCCTGGTTGACGTGGCAGTATCTTGTCACTTTGAAACTTTGGGCTTCAGGAGTTCGGGAGTTTGGGATGTAAAGCATGGAAATCTCCCGAAGTAACTTTCTCTTGGTTGATGTGGCAGTCTCTCATCACTTCGGGATTTCGGGCTTCGAGACTTTGGAAGGAAAAGCATGGAAATATCCCGAAGTAAATTTCTCTCGGTTGACGTGGTCGTCTCTTGGCACTTCGGGATTTCGGGCTTCGAGACTTCGGGTGCTAAAGCATGGAAATATCCTGAAGTAACTTTCTCCTGGTTGACGTGGCAGTCTCTCGTCACTTCGGGAGTTCAGGATGTAAAGCATGGAGATCTTTCGAAGTAACTTTCTCCTGGTTGACGTGGTAGTCTCTCGTCACTTTGGGACTTTGGGCTTCGAGACTTCGGGAGTTCGAGATGTAAAGCATGAAAATATCCTGAAGTAACTTTCCCCCGATTGACGTGGCAGTCTCTCGTCACTTTGGGACTTCAGATTTCAAGACTTCGGGATGTAAAGCATGGAAATCTCCCGAAGTAACTTTTTCCTGGTTGATGTGGCAGTCTCTCGTCACTTCGGGGCTTCAGGATTCAGGAGTTTGGGAGATTTTGAATGTGAAGTGTATATAACTCCCGAAGTGCCGAACTCGCAAAGTGATTAGCATGTTCTTATCACTAATTAAACCTGGATTAAGCCGTTTTTATTATCTAAATATTTTGGGACTTCGGGGCTCCAGGTTTCAGAGAGATGTGATTTCTCTGAATGGAAAACTCTTGGAGTGAATGCTGCGAAGTGACGTGGTGGCCTGATGTCATATGATTCCACAACTGCTGATGTGTTACATAAGGAAAGTGACATGTGTCACTAAAAAATGAGTGGATGACATGTCCAAAGGTGCCTGCACTGAGTGCCACGTGTCTCTGATGGATGAGCGCCATGCGTCTAAACTGATGAGTGCCAAGTGTCTTTGACACTTCGATGTTTCGGTGTTTCGACACTTCGGGGCTTCTGTCTAGTCATTAATCCTTGCGCGACTTTGAAACTCTGAATGCACGAGAGCTGTTAATCTAAACTATACATGGGATCTCCACCGTTGAAAATTGAACCTGTCTATTTGCTTGTATTTCAAGCCCGAAATGGACTACTCTGAATGCTTCATTTTTTCTCATGGTTTTTCCCTGTGCATACAACATACTTGAACGACCTCCTGTAAGCTCAATTAAAGGAAAACAAGATGACAAGTAATTCAAACCAAATCACGATATGTGCTTATCCTTCAAGAAAAACAGAAAAACTCTGCGCAAAGAATCGGTCAAGCAAGAAATGATAAAAAACCAAGTCACTTAGTAATGGGAAACCGACTTAACCAACCATAAGAGGAAAAATTTGATGAAGGCATAAGGAAATGAGAGAAGAGGGGTAGGTTGCAGACCTAGGTTACAACATTGGCTCCAACCGGGGATATCACTTCCCTGCGAGGTGATAAGAACAATAGTTCATGTGCCTTATCCATTGGGCTCAATAACTTGCTCCCACCTTCCCTTTCTTACCTTTGTTTCCGTCTGCCAACCATGTATATCTACCAATGTCTCTCAGGCATGCATCTCTGAAAATTAACACTGAAGCTAACCCCAGTTCCATTGTTGGGCTATGAAGTCTTTATTCAAATTGAAACTTGAAACTGCAGCTAAACCCCAGTGCCTTTGTTGGGCTATGGAGTTTTTATTCAAACTGAAACTTGAAACTGTTGCTAAACCCAAGTGCCTTTGTTGGGATATGGAGTCTTTATTCAAACTGAAACTTGAAAATCATCACACTGAAAAACAATCCGCGAACTAAAAATTAAATTCTCGAACTATGAGCTTATTCTCCTACTACCCACTCTATTCAATTGAAAACCAACTCAATCATGTGTAATCAGATTTACAGTGAAACCAAGAAACCATTTGACTGAGAACCATAACTCCGTGCATGTCACTGTTTAGAATAATCAAAAGAGGATATATCATATGCAAAAGAAAATTAGCAGGCATCTGGTATTACGGTTGCAAATGATGATCATGCTAAAACTTACAACCTTTGGGATTTTGGAAAAATAAGAATCCATCCAACTTGTTATTGGATCTTGAAACTCGTGGAAATTCTCCAACTGGTTGAGAAGACAAAGTTGTTGTTGTATGAGATTTGCATTATTGATAAGATTATACTCTTCATGTTCTCCTTGAAACAACTCATTAAGATCAAACACTTTGTTAGCGTCGGAAGTCACTCCTGGATTGCTTGCAAGAGCAGAGCTCGATACCCATCAATTTAATGTCACGATTTGTTTATAAAAGGGTGATCAAATGGAGATAAAGACTCGAGGAGATATTACTCTAACTCAGGGACTGGGTCTAGTACGTAAGTAACAAAGGAGGTATCGACCTAACTTCAGCCAGTGGGTTGATTAAAAGATGAACAGATGGAAGACTTAGTAAGAAAGGTGAACATACGACTTTGGGCAACAGGATTTCGACAGTTTGCAGAAGAAAGACTCTGAATGCAAGATCTGCTTGGTTCAGGGTCTCAAGAAACTGAAAGGGGACTTGACTGGATCCTCCAATTCCAAGTCATTCAGCGCTGGGAAAATCACAAGAACTGATTAGAGACAACGCACCTATTACAGCGATCCATTACAACATCATCCTATAATAGCTACAACTCGACTGGATCCTCCAATTCCGAGCTGCTCTAACACAGTGTAAACAAAGACATGAAAGAAAATGGCATTCATAAGGCAAGAAGTCTCAAAAGTCCATACATAACCAGAGTATCAGTGCTTTATTAAAGCTTTACAACCGGGAGCTCTGCTCGACCATCGATCCCTACAAAAATGGAAAAAATGCCTACATATACTCTTTCCTTCCTCTCGCCCAGTAGAGGCGTCTCATAATTTTCAATGGGTGACGTCTCCTCAATCAAATCTGTCCTTTGTCCCCCTGTCATACGCTTCTTTAATTTAGCATGGTTCACGCCATGGGGTAGCTGAGCCCTTTGAATGTTGAATTGGCGTGTGCAGGTTCCTTTGGCAAGTTGAAGACTCGACCTGGCCTTCCTGAAGAGAACCGGTACAGGGGACCCTCCCAGGTAGATTTTCGGTTGGGACCTCCATACTCTTCAATAAATGACTGAGGAGAGGCCTCAACCACCCTCTCTTCTCTGCATTCATTCCTGGCAGCTACTGGGATTTCACGTCGAATCGACGCCCGAAGAATGTAGTGCTTCCTCTCTTTGAATCTGAATTCGACGCCTTTGGCTTCTCAGTACATCCCCTTCTGCTCCCCAGGGTGACCACGGGATGTGACCTTACGCCTATCTGCCAGAGTGTTGTCGGTGTTTCGGGGTTCGCAGATGAGAAAGGATCAAGACCTTTCTCTTTCAAAGTCGAGATGGGCATAACGGCCACCACGCGTCCCTCCAAAAAGAATGGCTAAAATGGCTTTTCGGCGCTTTGGGACCCGAGTGGCCAAATGTCAAACACAAGCGCCCCTCCTCCAGGCCTGTTCTCTTATGACTAGGCGCCAGAACCATGGGCCCGGTCCTGAGCGCTATCGGGAATTCGGGGTTCGGGGTTTCACAATGCATGAAACGAGGGGTGTCTACTCCTCGAAACCCCGATAGGCGATATACCGACAGGATTGACACCTGTCCCAATGAGATCGGACGGTCCAGACGCTTTGGCCCGTGGCGCTTCCTGCTGCTAAACCTCGGGCAACTGGTTAGCCCCGAAGTCTCGATGGCCAACGATCCGCTTCTATGAATGGATCTCGACCGTCGATTTGCTTTGTGGATGGTTTTCGACCACTGAAGACAAAACTTTGCCTGCTCGCTTGCTTGGGGGGGCTGAAATGAGGCGTTCTGCGTTGTGTTCGGGCATTTCTCATGCGATTCGTTGACCTGAAGGCCCCTCGCGCCCCAAACAAGTAATGTTACTAACATTAGGTTCATGGGGGATAGAGTCGTCCCCGCGATGCTCTAAGGAATCATTTGCAGTTCCAGTGCCTTGCTGTTGGGCTATGGAGTCATTTACTAAGCCGAAACAATAAAAGTAAAACAAAAAATAGAGAGGACAATATTTACAAAACATAGGAGCCATGGATGGCTCAGACAAAATATTTTTTAAGAAAATGCCCATTCACTGGGCCGTAAAAAATTTCTTCACCCTCCAAAACCCCCAGCCGATACGTGTTATTTGAAAAAACCTCAGAGATTTTGAATGGCCCGATCCACAGGGATTCAAATTTGCCATGTTTTCCCTTGTCTTGCTTAGGAGCATCCCATTTCATCTCCTGTCTGAAATCCTTCCTTTTTGGCCTTCTTATCGAAAACCTGTTTAATTCTTTGCTGATGGTCCTGAATTCTGTCCACTGCCTGCTCTCTGACCTGCTGGACTTTCACTAGCTGATGAATCCTTCTGATCATGTCATTAGGCTCCTCCTGATGGTCTTGGAGGAACTTTGCTACAGGAATGGATAAATGAGAGGGGAAAACAACCTCCGCTCCATAGACTAATTGGAAAGGAGAGACGCCAATAGACCTCTTCGTGGCTACTCAATCAACTCATAGAGAAAACTTTAGTTTTGAATGCCAGGCCTTCTTGTTGTCTTCCAACAATATTTTGATGATCCTTATCAGACTCTTTTTGGAGGATTCTGCTAAACCGTTGCCCTGTGGATAATATGGAGTGGAGTGAACCAGTTTGATTTCGAACTGCTCACAGAACTTGGCTAATGGCTCAGACTTGAAAGCGGCTGCGTTATCAGTGACAACTTTACTTGGGCAACCGAACCTTGTGATGAGGTCTTCCAGGAACCCAATGATTACCATGTGGGAAGCACTCATGGTGGGGATAGCTTCGATCCACTTGGTAAAGAAATCGGTAGCAGTCAAGATCCATCTGTGATGCTCACTGGAAGCAGGGTGAATTTATCCAATAAAATCTAGGCCCCACTGCTGAAAAGGTCCTGAAAAAACCACAAGATTTAGCGGCAAGGACCTGAGTTGTTGCTTTCTTGCAAATTTTTGACATTGGATACATGCTCTAACTCCTCTATGGACATCAGCGAACAAGGTGGGCCAATAGTATCCGGCTCTGAGAATTTTGTGGGCTGTGGCCTTCCAGGAATGGTGCCCTCCACACAAGCCGCTATGAAATTCAGCCATGATCATTTCAGCCTCTTGTGAATTCATGCATTTTAAAAGAACCCCCAGGGGGTCTTTCCAGTATAACACTTGATCAATCAGGCAGTATCTGATTGCCTTGAGCTTCAGAGCTCTTTCTTTGTTTCTTTGCAGGCCGTCTGGAGGCTGCAACTCTTGCAGAAAAAATATGACGTCCCTATACTAAGGACATCGAGCCAATAAGGGCTCCCTTTGAGGGTCTCTTTCAGACAGCCGACCCTGCTGAATTTCTGAACATTCGTTTATGAAACTTACCCCCAGAGCTTGGCAGTTTGCTTCAGCCAACAACTTGGCTAATCCTTGACCTTTTATCAATTTGGTGGGCCTTATTTCCAGGTCGAATTCCAGAATCTTAGCTATCCATTTTCTCCTCCTCCCGTCCATGTCAGGCTGAATGAGAATATCTTTAACCGCAGCTGAGGGGACATAAGCTAAGATTTTTGATTGCAGGACATAAATTCTAAACGCCTTGAGAGCCTTTACCAATGCGTAGGCTTGCTTCTCCATATTTTCATATTTGACTTCGGCATCCCTCAATGCTCGGCTGAAATAGGCAATAGGTCGCTCTAGCCCATCCTCGCTTTTCTGTAATAAAACAACAGCCACCGTTAGGTGAGGCAAAGGAGAAAATAAGGAAATCCTTTGAGTAGTCAGGACTGATAAGCACAGGAGCTTCAGTCAGCGCTTTCTTTATTTTCTCAAAGGAATGTCGTGATTGAGAATTCCAATTCACTTCATTTCCTTTCCTCAACATGGTTGTTATAAGATTTACCCCCTCAGCAAAGTTAGGCACAAACTGCCTCAAAAAATTAATCTTACCAAGGAAAGATTGGACCTCCTTCTTGGACCTTGGGATTGATAATGCTTGTATTGCCTCAACTCTGCTAGGGTCAATCCTGACTCCTTCCGCTGATACTATGTGGCCAAGTAACTTTCCCTCCTGCATGGCAAACAAAGACTTCTTGGGATTTAATGAAATGCCAAAACACCTGCATTTTAGAAAAACCTTCCTGAGATGACGACGATGTTCTTTATCAGATTTTGAAAACACTGTGATGTCATCCAGGTAGACGAACAAAAATTTATCCTTTTCCCCAATAAAAGATATGTCCATGGCACGCTGAAACGTCGCCCCTGCATTCATTAATCCAAACGGCATCTTGGCGTACATGAATGTGCCCCATGGGGTGGTAAATGCCATCTTTTCTCTATCCTCGGGCAGAATAGAGACTTGATTGTAGCCAGAGAAACCATCAATCATGGACATCCTGGAAGCTCCTGTTACCCTCTGCAGTATATGTTCCATCTTTGGTAAAGGATAATTATCTTTTCGTGAGCTCCTGTTCAGGTTTCTGAAGTCTACACAGAGCCTGATCTCTCCACTCTTTTTCCTTACTGGCACCAAGTTAGCCACCCACTCTGAATATCTCAGCGGTACAATGATCTGAGCTTGAAGCAGCTTCTTCACTTCCCTCTCCATGATAGGTAGCAACATAGGATTGATCTGTCTCAGCTTCTGCCTAAACGGCTTTGCATCTTCTTTTAATGGGATTTTATGCTCGATGACAGAAATGTCATATGTTTTGAGGTCTTCATATGTCCAGGTGAAAACATCTGCAAATTCCCTCAAAAGTCCAATGTATTCAGACCTCTGCTCCTTTGTCAGACTTCTTGACAATTTGACATACTTGGGCTCACCCTCGGTCCCAATGTTGCACTGAATAGTACCAGCGTCCTCCTCTGAGACTTCTCCTTTTAACGATACATCATTTCCATCAAAAAGTCTTTCCAAAGGAACCAGTCCTCTGGGAATATGGTTGCTAGGCAACTGTACAATGTCACGCTCTGCAATCTTATTCAGAAAATTACCCCCATCGAGCTCTTCCTTTGAGACAACGTCTTGGTCAATGTGCATTTCTGAAAATTCCTCGACAGTCTCCAAGAATCTCTTGACCTCGAGATCATCCTCGAATACCTTCCAATGTTTGACGTTGTCAGGTATGGAGGGCCTGCATTTTACCTCTACATCATATCTGAATTTGGGCGGCAAGGGTACTTTGAAATTGCTAGCCAATGTAGCCAAGGAATCTGCCAAGGTGTTCTCCTCTCTTGGGATGAAAGAAATATTAAACACTGAGAAGAAACTGTCAATAAGGTCCCAAACCTCATTCCTGTAATTCCTGAGTCGATGATGCTTAGCATGATAAGCGTTCCTGATCTGCTGAACCACCAACTCTGCATCTCCAAAAACTGCTACTTTCTGAATTCCCATTTCCTTTGCGGCTCTTAGTCCCAGGATGAGAGCTTCATACTCTGCCACATTGTTGGTAGTTTCAAATTCTAATTTGTATGACAGAGATATGATTTTCTGAGCAGGTGACGCGAAAACCACCCCAGCTCCAACGCCTTCCCTGGAAGAGGCTCCATCAAAGAACATTTTCCAGACGGGGGTGATGGAGGGAGGAAATTCAGGGGAAATGGTGGGCTTCTTTCTGAGTTTAAGAGGAGTGCCGGGTGCATTGGTGAGTTGTAACACACTGGATCCTAAATCAGTGTCTAATGTAAAAATGGGATGATTGGTAGGGTTGGCCTCATCACTGATTATGTAGGCCAGTTGGGCTTCTCTATATAGTCTTTTATGCTCTCCCCCAAACACTGGGATAGTAGCATACGTGAGGTCCATCTGCAAGGTTCCCCCTAGTCTTTTTATCCAAGATCTTGACAATAGCATACCGAACTTGGGGGGGACATCAGCTACTACGATATCCATGACCACACTTTTCATGGGTAGTTGAAACAAGGTCACAAACAAGTCTTTAATAACTCCAAGACACTGAACTCTCTTGGAGTCAAAGGAATAGAGGTCATGATATGCTCCGGTGACTTCTAGCCCTAATTCTTCCATGACGGTCTTGGGCATGAGGTTGTGAGAAGCCCCTGAATCCATCAGGCAGTTGTGCAACACTTTATCATGTATGTTCAGGGATGTGTAGAAGGGAGGGGATGAATCGTCTCTATCCTCTACCATGGGACCTAGGACGACAACCGACTTTTCATCTTAGAGGTTTATGGAATCTGCAGGAAGGCATGAGGCTTCAGATTGTAAAAGCTCAGAGAAGCGTTTTTTAAATTCCCCATGTTTAATTAGCTCGGTGAGGGGCACAGGGATTCTGATCCTTTGAATTTCATGCTCGAAATTAAAAGAAGATGTAGGCTTTGGAATTTCTCTTATTTCAGGAACATGATTGTGGATAATGGGAGAGAGGGGTTGAACCTTCTTACCTCTGTGACCGTCTACTACTTCATTAGTTGGCTTCTCTGTTCTAGTGAACTGCTCAGGAAATTCGGGTGCTGCTGTCTTCTTGTCGGACCTCAGATTGTACCTGCCTCGACCGCCGCTAACCTTGTCTCCCTTGCTCAATTCATTTAGCTGACTATCCATTAGAGACTCCTCATAAGCTGATTGAGTGAGGTGAGGAAAAGGGGGAGTCTCTCTGAAGCAATGGATCTTAGGCGCAAGCTCGTCTGTTTCCCCCTCTTCATCTTCGGCCACAAAATTGTTCTATAAGGGGGCCTGAATTCTTTGGTCTTCTCTGTCTCTTCCCCTTTCTCTCTGCACATTCGGGTGAGTAAAATTATTTGGCCTCCTGAAACCTCCTTTATTTTTAGCATTCTGAGGGCCCTTATATGCTTGCCTCCCCTCGACCTTCATTCTCTCCATCTCTGCAGACAGGGACTTCACCATCTTGGTCAGTTCATCCATTTGAGGGTGAGGCACCAATGATCCAGAAGTTGAGGCTTCTGACCTTCCCTTTCTCCTGTCTGCGTCGGCCTTGTTCCTCAGTCTGTCAACTGCCAATATATTGGATTCCACCTCTACCGCCGCGTCTTGCATTTGAGCTAAGGAGGCGGCTCTTCTTTCTCTCAATAGAAGACAAAAATCAGGGTCGAATGCACCAGCATAGGAAATCTGGGCAGAGGCTTCTGAGGGTTTTATCTCTGCAGGAATCTTATTATACATCTTATTGAATCTTTTGGAGAAGTCAGAAACAGATTCTCCTTCCATTTTCTTTAGAGACCCAAACTCTGTCATGTATTACATGAAATCCTTCCTATCTCCCCACTGCCTCAGGAAAACACTATCCAGGGCTTCAATTCCAGCAATAGATCTGGGGGTCAATCCTCTAAACCATTTCCTCACCTCGCCATCTAGGCTCTGGATGAAGACTCTCATCCAGACATCTTCATGTTCAATGTTTAGATTGTCTGCATAACTATAGAAAGCAACCAGGTGCTCTTCTGCAGTTACGTCTTCTTCACCAGTGAACTTCGGCATGCATTTCAAGTAGTCTCCAGCGGGGAGAGGATGCATAGGTTGAGGTAGGATCAAGGGAGCGTATCGAGCAACAACTATGGCATCCATTCTATTCAGAGGGGGGTTAGCACCAACCATAGGAATATTAGGTTGAGGAGAGCTGGGAGGAGGAGGAGTTCGCGAAGGGGCTACTGGGCACGAGTCTTGAAGTGGAGTGGGAAACAAGAGGGGATTTAAGGAGAAGGCTAATGAACTCGAGTCAGCAAGCGCTCCTCTTTGTGCAGGAGTGGGGAAATCTTCTGCAGTCACGGGTCTTCACCGAGAAACAACTTCAAAGGAGAGGGGAGTGATAAGGATTTCTCCCTCTAGTCCCAGACCAGGAGGGGAAAACTTAGCAGGAACACTCCCAAAATTCAGGAAACGGGAAACCTCTGAAGGAGGTCTATTAAGAAACTAAGGAGGAGAAAAAGGAGTTCTTACAGAAGGAAATTGCGGATTACCTGTTTCAGCGGTGGAAGCTTCTTCTTCAGGAGCCTTTCCCTTTCTGAGAACCACCTCTGGATCAGTTACAGGTGTAACTAGAGGCAGCTGTGGATGAGACCGCGTATGCCTACCTATGAAAGCCACAATTAACAAGGCAAGTCCGCCACAGTGGAGTCGTCACAATGGAGTCGCTAGGCGCATATTAGCAATCTTGAAAGGATCCGATAATCCGATACACCTTCGGATTCAGAGGCTCAATGTCGTTCTACCTAGGGAAATTTCAATTTCATCCCCGACAACGACGCCAGAAATGTTAGTGTCAGAAGTCACTCCTGGATTGCTTGCAGGATCAGAGCCCGACACCCATCAGTTTAATGTCACGATTTGTTTATAAAGGGGTGATCAAATGGAGATAAAGACTTGAGGAGATATTACTCTAACTCAGGGACTGGGTCTGGTACGTAAGTAACAAAGGAGGTCTTGACCTAACTTCAGCCAGTGGGTTGATTAAAAGATGAACAGATGGAAGACTTAGTAAGAAAGGTGAACAAACGACTTTGGGCAACAGGCTTTCGGCAGTTTGCAGAAGAAAGACTCCGAATGCAAGATCCGCTTGGTTCAGGGTCTCAAGAAACTGAAAGGGGACTTGACTAGATCCTCCAATTCCAAGTCACTCAACGCTGGGAAAATCACAAGAACTGATTAGAGACATCGCAACTATTACAACGATCCATTACAACATCATCCTATAATAGCTACAGCTCGACTGGATCCTCCAATTCTGAGCTGCTCTAACATAGTGTAAACAAAGACATGAAATAAACTGGCATTCATAAGGCAAGAAGTCTCAAAAGTCCATACATAACCAGAGTATTAGTGATTTATTAAAGATTTACAACCGGGAGCTCTGCTCGACCATCGATCCCTACAAAAATGGAAAAAATGCTACATATACTCTTTCCTTCCTCTCGCCCAGTAGAGGTGTCTCATAATTTTCAATGGGTGACGTCTCCTCAATCAAATCTATCCTTTGTCCCCCTGTCATACGCTTCTTTAATTTAGCATGGTTCACGCCATGGGGTAGCTGAGCCCTTTGAATGTTGAATTGGCGTGTGCAGGTTCCTTTGGCAAGTTGAAGACTCGGCGTGGACTTCCTGAAGAGAACCGGTATAGGTGACCCTCCCAGGTAGATTTTCGGTCGGGACCTCCATACTCTTCAATAAATGACTGAGGAGAGGCCTCAACCACCCTCTCTTCTCTGCATTCATTCCTGGCAGCTACTGGGATTTCACGTCGAATCGGCGCCCGGAGAATGTAGTGCTTCCTCTCTTTGAATCTGAATTCGGTGCCTTTGGCTTCTTAGTACAGCCCCTTCTGCTCCCCAGGGTGACCACGGGCTGTGACCTTACGCCTATCTGCCAGAGTGTTTTCAGTGTTTCGGGGTTCGCAGATGAGAAAGGATCAAGACCTTTCTCTTTCAAAGTCGCGATGGGCGTAACGGCCGCCACGCGTCCCTCCAAAAAGAATGGCTGAAATGGATTTTTGGCGCTTTGGGACCTGAGTGGCCAAATGTCAAACACAAGCACCCCTCCTCTAGGCCTGTTCTCTTATGACCAGGCACCAGAACCATGGGCCCGGTCCTGAGCGCTATCGAGAATTCGGGGTTCGGGGTTTCACAATGCATGAAACGAGGGGTGTCTACTCCTTGAAACCCCGATAGGCGATATGCCGACAGGCTTGACACTTGTCCCAATGAGATCGGACGGTCCAGACGCTTTGGCCAGTGGCGCTTCCCGCTGCTAAACCTTTCGCAACTGGTTAGCCCCGAAGTCCCGATGGCCAGCGATCCGCTTCTATGAATGGATCTCGGCCGTCGATTTTCTTTGTGGATGGTTTTCGACCGCTGAAGACAAAACTTTGCCCGCTCGCTTGCTTGGGGGGGCTGAAATGAGGCGTTCTGCGTTGTGTTCGAGCATTTCTCATGCGATTCGCTGACCTGAAGGCCCCTCGCGCCCCGGACAAGTAATGTTACTAACACACTTCACAACCATTAAGGGAAACAAAACACTCTTGATACTGCTCATCTGGTTGTTCGAACTGAGAGAGTATGTCTTCTACATGATCAGTTTTTTATCGTTCTTGTTCCAGAAGGTCATTTCCAGACTTATAGATTTCTTGTTTCTCAACGATTTTTGGGGAATTCAGATCCATATCTACTATAAAAGCAGATTTGAAATGTGGATTTAGTAGCTCCTCTTCATAACTAGTAAATGGAGTTTGTTCAACTTCAAATATATCTTTAACATGTGCTAAATATTCATGAAAAAATTGAGCAACAAATTGATCACAGTCATGACTATCGTTAGCTGCATCACGAACACAAAGATGAAAAACAATCTGCTGGAAATACAAACTAAATAAGGATTTAACATCAACATTTATTGCCTTCTCATCATCATTTTCAGTTTCATGCTATATAAAAAAATTGGAAGAAGATACAATTGATAATGAATCTCCTTTCTCTTCCTTAGCATTATCGTCCCCTTCATCTATATTTCTAGAAGAACTAATAATGGATTGTTGAATACAAGATTCAAATTCTTCAAAACAATTTTCACAAAGTAAATCAACTGGAAAAAACCTTTTACAATGATCACTAAATGTTGCATGGAACTGTTTCAGGGAAGATATGCTAACATGAGGCAAGGATCGGTACCATTCACTAGCATCTCCCTCTAATGTGTACATGAACATATTCATTAATACATCCTCATGATGTATGTAGAAATTTCAATACAAATTATGTATTGCCTGGATTCTCCCGATCTAACAATTATATGCCACTGTTAAATACATAATCGCTTCTACAAATATTTATGTGGAATTTAAAACACAATCACCAATTGCAATATCAAGAAGAAAGATCAATCACACATAACACATATGTTTTTACTGGGAAAGCATAAAGCTAAAAACCCCACTATCATATATTATGTATATATCATGGATCATGAAACAATCTCATACAAAAATCTAATCCAAGAGCTCCCAGTACAATATACAATCGTCTCACACTGTCATACAAAAATTGGCAAATGCATGTGCCAATTTATTGCCTCCAGACAACCTGACTCCTCTGCGTAATCCCTGCTAATGGAAATCCATGTAATGAATGAATCCCTCTTGTCTATGTTACACGTCAAAATTGCTCAGATGGATAAGTGTCACATTGTCCCTATCAGTCGTCGTAAGTGTCGCATCTTCCTTACAACTTCCGCAAGTGTCGCAAGTTGATCCTTAGTGTCGCAAACAATGTTCAGACATGATGCTGTGATAGCGACACTAAGGAGGCACTTATGACACCTCATAAGACTGATTTGAAGATCAAGAACTGATCCACTGGAATCAAGTAACCTTTGACACCTGAAAGAGGCCCTGAAACACTGGTTTGGAGGGGGAACGCTCCCTCACTATAGCTGCAGAAGCACTGGCGCTCCTCTGCTATGATTCAAGGAGTGTTATAACGCTCTTAGGCCCTTCTGGAGGAGCGCTGCTCACCTTAAGAGCGTTGGCGCTTTCCCAAGGCACACCAAGAGCGCTACAACGCTCTGATACCCCTTTTGGAGGAGCGCTCCCTATTCTGAGTCAGTTGTTAGCCCGTTGAGAATAATAAGGAGTGGAACATTCGAGATTAGGAGGCTGTTGTGCTCGAATTCTTGTTCTCATCAACAGATCCCTGATCTATGGAGAAGGTTCCCAACTGGTTCTAAACATAACTCAAGAGGTTAGACCCTTCCTAACCTATATAAACAGGCTCTATGATGGTGGAAAAGGGGGGAAGAATTGGATATGTGAAACTTATGATCTTGGAGGAAACTTACAGTCAGCCAAAAGAGATTGATCAGTGAAGCTGCTGTTATCCAGGTTGTGGACCTTTCAGGCAAGGGTTAGACGAAGAGGACTCGACGAAGCTGTCGCATTCGCATCTACGATTGTAAGTACTGCTGTCGTTATTCTCATTAATATGACACACTTGGCCTGTTTCTTTCTAGTTTGTGTCTGATGTTACATGAACTTATCATTTAGTGATGGATCTGTTTTCAAGCTAATGTTAATAGAGTAGGAAGTGGTCGTATCTTGTTTTTTCCACATCTCTCAGCGAGGAACAAAAGATTGGAGCGCAACTCGGAGCGTGCAGGGACAAACGTCGATTAAAAGGTACTTCTGTTATCCTCCCTTCTCATGCATTAGTTTAGATAGATTTGAAAGGAAGTCAGTGTCCATGATAAGCATTTTTCTGTCTAGGGTTAAGGTCAAGCTCTAGAGGTCGATCTACTTGTCCGCATGAAGATTTTCCTACAACAGTCTAGGCTGCACATTCCTCATGGGAACATCCAATGTGTGTGTGGTTTCATGAGTGCAATCACTAATGTCACAACTGATAGTCAAACTGTCCCTTTCAGCTGTTATCTCAACTGGGTCTCCACTGGATCTGACATGCATGTAGTTAACAGTGGTAAATATTCAGTTGTATGTGAGACCACTGATTGTGAATTAATTAATAATTAATTCACTGATCTCTCACTAGTGTAAGTTCAGTTACAACTAGTACAACTGAGATTAACTCACTTAACTGAGTTAAACTACTTTACAACTCACATCACTACACATATAACTCTGTTACAACTTCAAATTACTCAGTTACAACTAATTCGATTTGCATGTTCCACCAATCAACCTTTGAAATCGAATTTCCTATAGCTAACTGATTTTCCACTTCAATTAACTATTTCCAGGTGCTCATTGAGAATAGATTAATATTTATTGTCCAACTATTATTAAGGGATAATAATAGTCGACATACAGCTATAAATAGAATTCGCTCACCATCTATAAATAGACATCATCTATAAATAGAATTTGCTCATCATCTAAAAATAGACTTCCACCTAAAAATAGCCTGAGGCTCCATCCTAGTGTAGGTGCATAATTTTCACTGGGATCTTCTTGTTGAATCTGAAAACTCCCTCTCAACAAGAAAGGGATTATCCTTCACCTCGATCCTGTCTCTATGGTATTCGAATTTTCTCCCGGTGAGCGCCTTCGTCAGAATGTCTGCATCTTGATCTTCCGTAGGAATGTATTGAAGCAACATGATCTTTCGCTGCACACAATCTCTGATATGATGATACCAGATATCTATATGCTTATATCTATCATGAAACACATGATTAATTGAGAGTTTAATGCAACTCTAATTATCACAATGAATCACTGTCGGATCTAAATGAGAACCAAACAAACCAACCAAGATCTTTCTCATCCATATAGCCTCACATGCAGCTTGACTTGCTGCCATGTATTCCACTTCCACTGAATTGAGTGCCACACATCTCTGCTTCCTGGTGTACCAAAAAAAACTGTAGATCCGATACTAAAGATCCCCCCTGATGTGCTCTTTCTGTTCGTTGGGCTGCCCGCCCAATATGCATCCGTGAAGCCATGCAACTTCACCTCATCCATCTGTCTGTACCATAAGCCATACTCATATGTGCCCCTCAGGTATATCAGGACATGCTTACCCACCTTTCAAAAGAGCTTGGTAGGATTAGCCATCGTTTGACTCAGCTGGTTAACCGCATAGAAAATGTTTGGTCTCATGTTCACTAGATACATTAGCGAATCCACTAGATGTGAATAGATAGTTGTAAATTCTAACCTTGTACAATATCTACTGCAAATAGATATTCAGAAAAGAACATAAAATATACAATGGCAAATACAAACATTACACATAGATTTTTCCCCTGGAAACCCAAATCGGAAAAACCAACATATTCTATATTCATTCATAGTGTTACATTGTTTACAATACAATATACATATAGGAGCCAACGGCATCCAAAACCCTAACCCAATGACTTGGATTAGTCCAAAACCCTAATTCCTTAACCGGAAATAGAAAACCATCGGCAAAAACCATGTGCTGAAAAACCACCTAAATACATGACACTACTACTCGTGCAAATAATATAACACATACCCAACATTCTCCCACTTGTTGTTTTCTTTGTATACAGGGGGTTACATAGTAAAAAATCTAGGGCAACAATGCCCATGAATCCTGTACACCAAGAGAACTTCTCAGTGCTCACATATTTTGTTAATGAGTCTGCAACATTCTTCAAAGTGTCCACCTTCATCAGTGATACTTTCTTTTCTTCAATCATGTCTCTCACAAAGTGATATTGAACATCAATGTGCTTTGTCTTTGACTGATAAGCAGGGTTCTTCGCCAGAAAAATGGCACTCTGACTGTCACACTCTATCCTTACAACATGTTGTACCAACCCAATATCTAAACACAATCTTTGTAACCATACTGCTTCCTTACTTGCATGAGTGGCTTCCATGTATTTAGATTCTATAGTTGAAAGTGCCACTACAACCTGTCTTTTGCTCATCCAACTTATTGCTCCTCGAAATAGGTTAAATACAAACCCGCTTGTAGATCTCCTACGATCCAATCTCCAGCCCAGTCTGCATCCAAAAATCCATGTATATCGACCACTCTGTCCAATCCCGGTCTTCCTTCGTAGCACAATCCATAGCTAGCAGTGCCACACAAATACCTGAAAACCCTTTTTACTGCTGTCCAATGCTCCTTCCCTAGTTTTGACATATACCTACTCAAAACTCCCACTGCATGTGCAATGTCTGGTCTAGTACATACCATTGCATACATCAAACTGCCAACTACACTTGCATATGGAACACGAGACATGTCCTCCTCTTCTTCATGTGTCTTGGGACAC
>ML809083.1:133299-173686 GCA_009831015.1 Picea engelmannii | reverse complement strand
GCTACAGAGGCTAGTAAAGAGATGATTTGGTTACAAAGGTTTATGGAGGAATTGGGAAAGAAACAGGAGAACAACAAGTTGTACTGTGACAGTCAGAGTGCCATTCACCTTGCAAAGAACTCAGCCTTCCATTCGAAGACTAATCATATACAGTTGAGGTACCATTTCATACGATCCGCCTTGGAAGATGGACAATTGAAGCTGGAAAAGATACACACTAGCAAGAATCCTGCAGACATGTTAACAAAGGGAGTAACCAGGGAGAAACTGAGTTCCTGCTTAGTTTCAGTTGGTCTTCAAGAATGAAGATGAAGATGAGAAATTTTCCAGGTCCAAGAAGGTTCAGAGTCTAGCATATACAACAACGGTGGAGTTGTTGAGATCAATCTCCAAGTGGGAGATTGTTGGTTGTGGAGCCTGATTATCTTCCTGATTTAGAGGTCCTTGCTTTCAGCCGTGTTTATACCCCATGAAGTATTTACACCCCAGAAGTATGTACACTCTTCCACGTGGGGGAGTGCAGAGGGGGGGTACCCCCTCTGCGGGGTCCGGGGGGCCTATCCACCCGGCTAGGGGGTTTGGGGGCAAGCGGCCCCCCAGCGGGGGTTCGGGGGCGAAGCCTCGGAAGCAAAAATTGCCTTGTAAAAGTATGTTGTAATTTCATTGTAAATCTGGACCGTTCATTATAAGGTCACAGATCTAACGGTAGAGATTATGTTAGGGTTTTTTTCCCTAGAAGGAAACCCTCTTTTATGAGGGAAATGTATCGCGACTATGGATTGTGGCAAGTATTGTATTCTGAGAGAGGAGACTGTGAGAGAAAGAAGAGGAAGTTACAACGGGTTTTGTTGTAGGTTGTATCCCTTCATTTGCTAGATAATAATAAAGGAAGGACCTGACAATTTCTCTGGTGGACGTAGCCCACACTGGGTGAACCACGTAAATCTGTCTCTCTTGTATTGTGTGTCTTCTGTGTTTTATTTCTGCATTTGTTTTATTTTATTGCTCTGCGGTCCTGTTTTTCTAACATTGAGGACAAAACATACCATTTACCCGGTAGCATCAATATAGTCATCTAGACTATTTCATGAGCATCACCATCATCATCAACTGCATCATCTCTCAAAACCATACTTCATCTGAGTAATTAGATATGATGCTGGATAAGTCACTCTCATCATAGAGTGATACAAGAGGAGTAAGAGCTCTGAACTGTTTTCCATCTAGAAAATCTCTGTTCATCATTCATCTGAATGATCATTATCTCCAATAAGCTGCTGATAGTCTTCAAGGCAATTTGAACAAGGATAGAACAGACCTGTGTCTATTCATAGTAGTACATAACTACAATTCTGTGGTTCACTACCACACAAAGTAACACACAAGTACTTGATCAACAATTTAATGGTTGCGAACAGTGGAACATATCCACCACAATAGTCCTCATCTACTGTCATACAATCTTCATCACAAACATCTGATAACAACCTGCACAGAAACAATGTTATGATATATACTGAATTATTTGGGCCAATCTTTCACTCACATCTGTGAGCTCTGAAAGAATATCTGTCTCATGAATAGTGAAACATATTCACCATCATCTGATGCCATCCTACACAGAAAAATATTGTTAAACATAAACTGAATCATCTGGGCCAATCTTTCACTCATGTCTGTGAGATCTAAAAGAATATCTTCCCTCATCAACAATGGGATATCTGCCCTATTCTTCTCAACCAAGGAAGAAGGATTGTTTCTGATTTCTGAGCCTAGACCATTTCTCACCCTGGGCCATTCTTCCTACACTAATCAAAGTGCACCTTGGACAGGATGTATAAACCCTAAGAAATGTTTGGACCATTCCCCACCCTGGGCCATTCCTCCTACACTAATTAAAGTGCACCCTGGAGAGAATGTATAAACCCTAAGGAATGACTGTCCTTGATTGCTGAGCCTGGACTATTCCCCACCCTGGGCCATTCCTCCTACACTTATCAAAGTGCACCCTGGAGAGAATGTATAAACCTAAGGAATAATTGTCTGGACCATTCCCCACCCTGGTCCATTCGTCCTACACTTATCAAAGTGCACCCTGGAGAGAATGTATAACCCTAAGGAATGTTTGTCCTGCATCAACCTCCAAAACAAACCATTCTTCAAAACTGCTCACAACTGTGAACTTCGAAAGAATGATTGCCCAGCGAGGCGGACCATTCTTCTTGACCACTACTCAGAGTGACTGCCAAGAAGAATGACTATCCTAGACCACTCCCCATGTTAACCACAATAGGAAGTTGCTGTCTATGATACATCAACAATCCATCTGCCTCCCATGTTAACTACAATGGGAAGTCACTGTCCGTCAGAAATCTCAATCCACTTTCAGAACAGGAAAGAATTTGTTCAATATGGACTATTTTTCAATTACAAAGATAAAGAATATTTTCAGTCCTCTCTTCTAACTTGGAGAGTCATTTCTTCCTTTTCCAATAAGAAGGAAGTTGTTTCCATGAGCTCCATATTGAGTATGCAAACTCGTTCATCTTGGATAGAAACTTAACCAAAATGTCTGCTTATCTGCTTATCTGTGGAGATATGTGTTGGAGAAATCATTTTCTCCTTTATGGACTTTATCATGGATAATGTAATGCTTGTAATTTAGTCTGGAACACTGTGAAAGCTTCATGTAGATATGAAAAATAGAGTATATCATAGTTGGAGAACTGGAACATATCCGTGTGGCACTTCTTCTATCATCATGGGATCTGATCTACTGAGTAGTCATCTTGATGTTATAGGAAATCTTCACCATGCTCCTGCTGTGCACTGGAGGTTCTCCACCAAGTTGTCTTCTTCTTATCTGCATACAGGAGTCTCTTTCTGGTATGCCTCAAAGTCTTGAGATTTGTCCTCATGCACTCTTTATTCAATTTCTCTGGAGAACATTCTTTGCATTTATTTGATGTAGGACTCCAACTCATGGATGTTGAGGATGATATAATGACTTATATAGAGATAGGTCTGGTGTATTGGAACAATCAATTATCATAGTCTTCTCCCTCCATCTAAGAGAACCTCTGGTTTTGGATCTTGCAATGATTTCATTCATAAGTCTTCCATACACAATTATTCATCACAACTTTCAGTTCTTCTGCTTGATTGCTTTCATATCAAGCTTGGTAATCTTGTGATTATTGATGTAATGATTGGTTGTTCTGGATTTTCTTTCTTTCTTGGAATCTTCATGTTCTTCTTCATGTTTTTCATTATCTCTTTGATTCATGGAGATTCCATGTTCTAGAGATTCCACTTCTTCCTTTCATCATAGGATCACAGATCTGGATGGACAACCAAGCATACTTTAAGGCTTTTCTTCGAAGAGGTATTCTTCTGTGGTTTAGCTGAACACGTACTATTTTTCATGGCTGCTACCATGGATATATACATTTCATCATCTTCAATGGATCATAGGATTAGCTCCCTCCTAATCCTTGCTTCATGTAAGAGTGAATATAATCGGCCCCCTCAGTCTGATAGAGTCCATACTTCCATCTGCATCCTTATTGTCTTCTGCAATACATAATTGGCTCTCTCTGTCTAACAGATTCCACGCTTCTGTCTTAGTTGTCATCATAAGTCTTTCTCCAATTTCTCTTGATGTCTGACTTCTAAGTCTCTTCAAGATTGATTCTGATTTTGGCTTATCTTGTAATAGATTTCACATGATATATTTCATTCTTTCATGTGTAATATCTAATGATAACTCTTTTCATCTTGTTTGTTCTTCCATAGGTATAGTTCTTCTTGGAACACATTATATTCCAAGAGATAGATATACAAGATATGTGCAGAGACAATGCAAACAAGAAATGTACAAGGAATAAGAAGAGTGTTGTTACCTTTTAGAAGAAGAAGTCTCTTCCATCCTGCTTAGTCTTCTTTGTAGGTTCCTTTTCTTCAGAAATCGATGCTTCGTGTTTCTCCTTCCTTTTCTTTAGGTCGGGACACTGATTCCTGTAGTGACCGTACTTTTGACAGTTGAAGCATTGTATTTCTAAAATGTCTTTCTCTTGATTTGGCTTCCTCCTTGAACCAAACTTCCTTTTGTTCCTGGAGTTCTTGAATCTTTCTATGAAGGCTTGATTATTGTACTTATTTTTAGGTTTCTCTTTTTCATTGATCCTTGATTCTTCTTGAGCACAACAGGTCCAAAGTTCTTCAAATGTCGGGTACTCCTTCCTTGTGTTCATGCTTGTGGCAAATGCTTCCCATGTCTTGGGAAGACCATTGAGTACTATGTTCACCAATTCCTTCTCTGAAGTGATTTCTTCAATATCTTGTAGTTGATCTCTTAATTGGGAGATCCTTACAAAGTATGATGTTATGCTGTCGTCATCATTCATCTTCATGTCATGGAGCTCATTCTTCAGACTCATAACTTGTCCAATGTTTCTGACTGAGAAGAGATTTGTTAGGGCATCATACATCTTCTTTGATGAGTCAAGATGGGAGATGTAGGGTATCAAGTGGTATTTTATGGAATCCACTATGATACTCATGGCATCGATGTCAACATCTTTGAACTTCTCCATAGCTGCAATGTTCTGCGGTTCCTTCTCTTCTCCTTCTTTAAACTCTGGCTTCACGATCTTTCCTTTAATAATATCCATCACTTTATTCTTAGCAAGGATGAGGTCAATCCTTGTCTTCCATGATCTGAAGTTAGAGGATCCATCTAGCTTGTTCTCAGACTTCATAGAGTTCGTCATGGCTGCTTGACTTGGTCAAGCTCTAGATTTTGACCATAAATCTAAACTTCACGTCTTGGCCTTCTAAGAGTACCATGAGATGCGTTGAGATGGAGAATAAATCAATCCATTCACTTAAGGTGCCTCAACAAGAGGTTTAGGGTTTCTGCAACTGCTTTTGCTAGTAACCCTAGCTACAGTGCTTTTGGAAGCTGCTCCTGCTAGTAACCCTAGCTACAGTGCTTTTGGAAGCTGCTCCTGCTAGTAACCCTAGCGGCAGTTCCTCAACGAGCTCAATATCTAGCGGCTATGTTTCCTTCTAGCGTTTTAGGCCGAATGAAGGGGCGTGGGCCCATAACCTGTTAGAATATAGAATATGGTGTGCTCGTTTTACCATTGACGATACCTTAGTCACCCAACCATAGGTCGAAGCCTCCCTCCGAGCACCTTAACCTTGATTGAGAATTCCTCCGGAAGCAAACCCTAAGCTAGATAGCCAAACAAAGGGTAGCGCATCATAAAAAAGCTGATCAGATAGTCCAAACCCTAGCCAAGAGATATTCAACCCAATATTGAAAACTTGTTGCTGCTGCAGCTGCACCTGCAACCCTCCTCCACATGTGCGCACCAAACTAGAACTGCAGTGCGCACCAACTGGGAAACTGCAATTCTGAAATGCTATCAAATGAGAACTGGCACCCTGTACTTATAGTGGTTCTGCCAGTTTTGCTGGGGCCAACTTCTCCTTCTAGATATGTGTCTGTTCAGTATATTATTATTAATTCTGGCCGACTTCTTCTCTTGGAGGCTAATAACCTAATATAAATTATCTTCTTGAGCCGACAAGGCTTCTAGGGTTATTAGCCAACTCATTAGGGTTTCTCTTGCTTCTCGGAGTCTTCTATTCTCGTCAGGTTCACACATGGAGGTAAATACCTCCTGCAGCTACCATAATATTAACATAAAATCCCAACCAAGCAGAGTCGAGGATATAGATTTTGTAGCTTTATTTGCATCCATCTTGGCTTCCTAAATTATTAGAATAGATGACTTATGTGTTTTGAAAATCCTATTGATGACCAATTTTTGGGAGGGATTGGCCAACCCCCTACAATTTAATGATAAAATGATCACGAGAGGGGGGTACTAAGGGATGATGCTCTAAGGGCCCCAAAGAGAGATTTTTGACGTCCAGAACAAACTTCTGAAGAAGCCAACTATTGTGCTATTGAAAGGTAGGACTTCTAACCTTTATGAGAGGTTTTTTTCCCTTTCTCCTTGACGAAGCCTAAGCCTCCTTTAATGCCTAGGTTCATGGAAATAGGACCTTGATATTGGGAGAAAATATTATATTTAGGGGGGGAGGGAGGCCGAGCGATAGGGGGAAGTGAAGGCAAAGCTTGATGTTTTTTAGGATGATGAGGGAGGGGAGGAAAAATGCTTCAATATTTATAACAATTTTCTTTTCCAGGGGTATGAGGGGTGTGGTATGTGTTCTAGAGAGATTAGAGAGGATAGAGAGGAAGTTAATACTAGGGCCATGATAAAATTTAGAGAAAGAATCCCCCAAGGATTCAAAACCAAAATCCACATCAATTAAAGGATCAGATAAAGGGGGAGTAGATTTACCAATATTTTCAATAGGAACAATGAGAGAGGTGGAAGGCATGACTGCATCCGGGGTGGCTAGAGTCACCTTTGTAATATCTTCCACTGTTGCGACGAAAGACTATATTTTGGACCGAGGACCTACAAGAGAGTCATGCTATAGCTCCCTTCTATCTTTTCTAACCTAGATTTGGCTTCGAACTTGTCTGGTGCAATATTTTTCCATACGACCATAGAGATTGCACTTCCTACATCATAATGGAATACCTTCATAGTCCAGGTCCTGGTGGTGAACTTCATATTTACTTTGAATATTGATGTATTCCACTAGATCTCTATATAGCTTGAGGCCTACCAGAATACGCGCCAAACCCATGTATCCTGTATCCTAAAATGAGAGATCTGCCTCATGAAAAATCTCTAAAGAGTTCCCAATTTCTCAAAAGACATCTTCAAACCATAGGTGAAGCAGTAAACCTAGAAAATGGATCCAAACTAGAGTTACTTCTAGTTTCTGCATATTTTCATCAAATTCAACACTCCATTTCTTTAAGAAAAGAGCCCGAGGACCCCAATACCATCTGAAATGTAGAATAATATATGTGTCCACAACATTTTTGAAAATCCACCCCATTCATCCTTTATCTAACACTATGCTTGTTGCAGTATAACCCACCTTTGGTGAAATTTTGTGCAGTCCATAATTTTAAGGAGTTCGACGATATACACCTGCATGTAAAGTGACCCACCAATGCGATGGACTGCATTTCCACTATCTCATGGAGATTTACATTTTCACCCAACACCAAATTTGAACATATCGCCTTTCTCTTAACACATCACTTGTGCATTCTCCTTTCTGCCATGTTCCTAGATTTGGGTTCGACAATAGAGGGGGTGGATTTTTTTGGACACCTGCTCATCAACTCTTCTAATAGGAAATTGGAAATAAATCCTTTTGTAGGAAAATATCCCAATAATGGTGCATTGATGAGTTCCAATGGGTTCTCAATAACCAAAGGACAAATTCCCTCATCACTTTTTTAGGCACTTTGATCAACCCACATAATGTCAAGAATGCCATCTGATTGTGAAAATAAATGAGGAGGGTTTGCAGGGGTAGGGGAGGAAATACCTTCTTGAGATAGTGAACTATGGGCATATGGAATGTGGGTGGGATCTATCTTGGTCTATAAGGGAAAACAATCCCCATTTTTGCCAATGATTTCTAGAGCATCCTCTCTGTTGATTGGAAAAGAAGTAGGAGAGGAAACATGTCATTGAGCTGCCAAAGGTAGTGAAGACTAGATAGGATTAACCTCTAAAGGTTCTTAAGAGAAGTCAATCAACTCCTTGTCCTTGTGGAGCTGACTTGGAAAATAGGAAGCAGATAGAATGTCCAAGNTCTTCAGGAGATCAGGAAGAAACTAAACCAGGAGATAAGAAACCCTAGCTACCTCCATCTTCCTCCCCTATTCATCCATATGGTTTGATCCCCACCAGATTAATTCCACACAATGCCAAACCCTAAGAAATCCATTGTAGAAGCCCCATCAAAAATCCTAATCCCCACAAAGTAGTCTATTGTAAAAACTAATATGAGTACTCAAAAATTCCTTAAACACGTTGGAGATTAGTTAGGGGAAATGCGACCCACCCTTGTCAGGTATTCCTAAAACAGAGGTTTGAGTATGCAATCAATCTGGGCGTTTCCTTGATGAGCAGGAGCATCCACCCGAATACAAATTTCCTGAAGTTGCTGCTGCATATCCACCAATTGCATGAGGAATTCCTCACATTATTCCTCATTATCCATCATGACCTTCCCATAATTTTCTTTATGTGCCAGTAGAGATCAACTGTACATCAATATTTAGTGTCCCTTGATCTAGAGCTTCCTAGGTTTGGAACCCAGTTTCCAATTTCGACATATATGTCCCAGTCATGAATATTGGCTCATTCATGACATATGACTTCCTCCACATTGGTAATATCCTCATTGATGTTGGGGGGGGGGGACCTGTTCCTAATATTCATTAACAACGTTCTGAGCCTCTTGCTGCACCCTTGAGCTTTCTAGTTATTGACTGACAATGTCGGAGGAGGGATCTGGAATGTTCCCTCGATGATAATGATACCCTTTGTTATAGCCACGCCTTGGTGGCATAACAACCCAAAGAGTGACATATTCAATATAAGAGGTGAGGTGAGCTCTAAGTTTGTTGAATACTATCCAAAGATGTCGCATCACGTCTTCGTAATGCAGGGGCTTAGCTTCCTCTTTTATCATGCCAAGGAATGGTGATGTCGCTCCCCCTCTATTGTAAACAATTATGCCATTTAGACCAAAGCTCCACTTAAATTGATAATGTTGCGAGATGGTTCTAATATTCCATATGCCTAAGTAATGATGCTTTAAACTAGTCAATTCCATGTTGATACATAAGTGCAAGTGATCAGAGTTCAATGCACTAACCTTGATTGGAAATTAAGGTTCACACAATCTCCCTCGTCCTGTGCCAACTTCGATAGCCCATGACATAAGTTTCCTTCCTCATGTGTGTCTCGGTGGCCAGTGAACGATCCATTCATGTGGATGCTGGGCTCATTATTTGAGATGATGCACATCCATAACACCTCATCCGAGGGATGTACTATGTTATATAATATATAACATAGTATATCATATATTATAACTCTTTAGTTGTTATATATTATACAATATAACTTGTATAGTTTATCTATCAATGTTGTCTAATTGTTCTACGTTTTGGTTCTTTTCACTGGAATCCAGTGACACAAATCTAGACGAAATTACAATTTTACATTATTTGAATTGCATTTTTGAATGCATAAATAGATTCAACATTTTGAAAAACCCCAGGGCACTCCGATTATACAGTCTCAACCACTCAAATCTACAGATCCAACAAGTTCTTGCTAGATTACGGGTAAACCTTAAAAGAAAATATCTCCTGAAAGGGGCCAATACGTAGAATAGTTAGACTACGTCATATCTATCTCTTTAGTTGTAATATATTATATAACTCATTATATTTCCTCATGATTTATATTATATAATTTATAATATCCAACGAATAACAAGTTATCGATTATATAATATAATATTTAATAGTTAATCAATTATATTATATATAATAAAAAAATATTTATTTTACATTTTTTTATAAGTATATGTTATTATTATTTTTATTTTTTTTACTATTTGTAATTATAATTTTATTTTTTGAGTTTTAAATTTATTATTAAGTACAATGTAATATAATAAATAATTAATTATGAATTATTTTAATAAAATATAATAAAATCTACATGTTTTGGCACTTCATCATTTATTGTGTTGCACAAGAATTTAAAATTTTTCTTATTATTTTTTAGGCCTACTCTAAATGTTCTACATTTTTTACTTTTTTCCAATGACTATCACCAAAATCTGACAATGCGATTGTTGGCCAAATTAGAATTTTACTGTGCTCAAATCATGTTTTTGAATGCATAAATCGATTCAACGCCCTCAAAAGCCCATGGCACATGTTATATGCAGTCTAAACCTCTGAAATATGGAAATCCAACTAATTTTTTTTTAAATTTCTAGCTAGATTTTGGACGAAAGCTGTTGGAAAAATTACTCAGAGAAGGGTAAAAACGTAGAACGTTTAGATTACATCTTATTTTTTACTTTCACTTTTTAACTCTACATTAACCCAACTTACTTGGTAACTATTGTTAATGAGATAATATATAGATTAACCTTCACTAGATAACACCTCTAACTTAGTGTGATGTGGCATATGCTTTAACTATTTTAATATTTTCCTTTGGAAGCCCATTTTACACTCATTTACTCTAATACCGGGAACTATAGATTTCCCACTATTAGTAATGGTTTATCTTTCTCCATCATTCACATGTTATTTTGGCCAAGGCTATCACATAAGTATGCCAACATCTTTGGAAGGAAAATATATAGGATTAACCAACTACAGGTAAAATGAGAGAGAGAATAATAATGAATAAACTATGGATGAATTCCTTCACATCGTGAAAATCAGAGAAATAYATTTCATGCATGCATTGGCACCACTTTCYTTCTCAAAAATCTCATGTATCATTCCTTGGATAGATAATTCTAAAAGTTGGTCAATGATTAATTGACATCGATAAAGGTTGGAGACCATAGGATAAAAGGTGGGAAACAATAAAATATTATTAGTTTTCTTTAGTCCCTTAAGCCTCATTTCTTCCCCGCTCATGGACTCATAGTCCCCTTTATATTTCTTGCATCTCTTATGTGGTTTTAATATTATAATCAAATTGTACTTGTTCACAAACCAAAATAAATTGCAGGAATGTTTACCCACTTGGTGATTAATTAGTGTATCATTTCATGCTTCAAACATAAAACCACATTTACCTAGGCTTTAGCCAAGTTTCATTAAACATATAAATATGTAATATAGGGGTCAAAATTGAGGTATTACATTCACCTCCTCCTCATATTAGCATCAACCTAAATGCAATATCAAGATTGAAACAAAAATGGGTATGCCTTCCACATAGCATCCTAGCTCCCATGTTTCCTCAATGAGCCTATAATGGGCCCATTGGAGATTTACCTTTCCGTTGGCTTTGTTTCGTAGAAAAGTGACTTTTCTACCAAGGACATAATATGGTTCTATTTATAACTCTCCTTCTTGTTCCACCTATATCAAATCTCAATCAATGGCATGGTCAAGTTCATGCATGCACTTCTTTAACAAAGATATATGGAATGCAATGTGAGCTTTTGTGTTAGTAGGCAATGCAAGCCTATATGCCATTGATTATATTTTATCAAAGACAATAAAATGTCTATAACATCTTGGGGTAATATTGGCACAACATCCAAGCTTTAGTGAGATTTTCCTTGGTCTCACTCTATGAAACACATGATCTATAACAATGAGTTCTTTTTGCACTCTACTCTTAGCTGCATAAAATGTTTTCCTGTCATATGTTACTTTCAAATTATGCTTGTTTCTATAATACAATCCTCCATTTATTTAAGAAATTCTGACCTAAGTATAACTTGGTTAGTTGGGCTATCCCAACTTAATAGGTTGTTGCATTTTCTACCATATAAAGTTGGACTCATCCCCAAAAAGATTTGATGGACATTGTTGTATACAAACTCCAGTAAGTATAAATACTCTTCCTAGTTGGATGACTTTCCCATCACTTACATTTGTAAAGTGTCTTTTATGGCTTGGTTAGCTCTTTATGTTTGTCCATTAGTTTATGGATGGTATGGAGTTCTAAAGTTGATATTTGTCCCAAATGCCTAAAATAATGCCTTCCAAAATTTGGAAGTGAACTTAGAGTCTTTAAACGAGATAATGGCCTTGGGTTCTTGTGCAAGTTGGCCCTTCTTTCATGTATATGTATGTTAAGTTTGTTTCTTTTTTTGTAGATTTAACTAGAATAAATTATGCATTCTTTGTCTATTTATCCACCACCACCATGATGAAGTCACATTGTCTCATTGTTATTGGTAACCCAGTGATAAAATTGATAGTTATCACCTTCTGTTTCCATTCCAACAATGAAAATCATTGTAACAAAATTGTTGGATGCTTAGTTTTAACTTGTTGAGACTCAAGATATATTCAACGTCATCTCTTTTCATTCCTAGACAAAAATATTATTTCCTCACTGGTGCAATTGTCTTTTGGTACCCACGATGTCTGTTGAGTCTCCATTTTGACACAAGATAATACCCTATCTTGCCCTCTATTTAAGTCTTTTTGCCTCTGTTATAAACCTATACTGGACTATTCCCTCCCAAAACACATGCCTAATAGCTATGTCATGTCTACAAGAGGTAATTGGTGATTTAAAGCATGTTTGTTTAACTTTCTTAAATTAATTCGATTGAAAGTGTCTTATTTTGTATAGTTCTAATAATTTGATTTATGAACAGTCTATTCGGCACTACCAGACACCGTGTAATCCGGTACCGAATCCATTCTGGTACTCCTTGTTCTGTTCTATTCCGGTACTAGACTCGCGACTGTGTGCAATCCGGTACCAAAACCTCTATTTCGGGATGCGCAAGTTGGACTTGGATAATGGTGGAGATTTCAAGAAGACAATTGGATAGAAGCATCCAAGTCAGATCTCCAGTTGCAAGAGACTCCATCGCTCATGCACTTCGTGTCACGAGGATGGAGTCGACTCCTAAAAATTCGATGTAAATCTTAATTCTGGAATTTCTCGAACTGTTTAATGTTTATCCATAAATATTGGTAGTATCGACTTACCTTATATAAGGAATGCTATGTAGAAAGGAATGGAAGAAATATACGATAAGAATCAGACAATATTTGCCGTCGTCATGTATGAAGTAAAAGACTGTTGATCCAATTTACCAGCTGAATTAATACAGAAGATCTTTTATGTCAATTCTTGGATGTGACTGAAAGCTTTAGTCTGTTAACTCCTTAAGAGGTTCCTTGTTGGTTCAGCAAGGGCCGACCACCCCAACTAAGGTAAACCTCATTGTATACGTTCTGTGTGTTTGTGTAGATAGTTTACAGTAGCATGTGTGTGTGATTAGTCTTTATTTCATTCTCAGGATTGAGCATTGAGTTAATCATTTTGGATTGGTGTGTATAGGCAAGTGCTAGATCGAATATACATTTTGTTATCCAATGTTGAAGGTAGCTATCTCATAATTTGAAGTGTGGGACTGATATTTTAAGTTTATGATTGTAGTATCGCAAGGGACTAGAAGACTTTATCTTTCATCTTCATGTGTTGTAATAAAGTCTTTCAATTATACTGAATTCCCCTTGTGCTGGTTTGATTGAATTATATGAAGTTGAAGTTGGTTTTTGTTTCAAGAATGGTTGGAGTTTATTGTTTTAATTACTACAGGAGACAAGCTTCTTAAAGTTCATCTTTTCAATACAAGTGCCTAAAATGAACATACTTGTTTCTCTGGTACAACATCTCTTTGATTGACTGTTTGTCTGAGTTTCATTATCAGTTTTCTCTTTTAGGTTCAGAGGATATTTTGAAGTATTTAGAGATCTTAGAAATGGAATTTGTATGTTATTAATTATTTCCTATATGCAACAGACTTAGATAGGTTACTTGTTCTCGGCACATATGGTGTAACGACTCCTTCGATTACGAATCCCGGATTGACATTTAAATGAATGTAAGATATACAGTGAACATATTTACGCATCCAACATTTTGGCGTCGTTGTTGGGGAGTTGTAAACGGTAACAAGTAGGATATTTTTTTTGGTTTGATGAAGTATTGGATTGAATTTGAGGATAATCTGAGGGTGGGGAGAAGAGGATAAGACGAAAGGTAAGAACCTGCACATCCACTTTGGTGGGGTTGCTCCAAAGTCAGGTTGTCCTCCTACCTTTAATTAGGAATCTGCGTTTTCATTGATTTCATTTTTTTATGAGTAGGTACAGGGATAATAAAGGCAGATTTATTGCTCCTAAAATATCAGAAAAACCAGAAAAACAAACAACAAAGAAACCCCCCCCTTATACTAATTCATCGAAAACTCGTGTAGGAAAAATTCTCAGAGGAGAGAGCTCAAAGGCAGCCATTGCAACAACAAAAAAAGGCACTAGATCCGAAGCCGCTAGTCAGATTGAAAACAAAAGGCAGCAAGAAAAGGAGGCAGCACTGGCGACCCCATCCATAAGAGAAACTGGAAAAGAAGCAGAGGTGATAATAGAAGAGGCTGCATCTGCTGTTGGAAGACCACACAAAACCTTGGAACAACTAGAGATACCAGAGAACCCAGTGGTGGAACCATCACTCAGTGGAGAAAATTCACCACCTCCCTACAGAGTGCTCGGAAACATGGCAAAAGAAGAGGGAAACACAACCAATGAAACAAAGACATTTGGATTCCCCATACTGGATATGGCTAAAGATGTTGCTATGAAGAACATTCATTCCTCATTTCAGAGGTATGTCGACAGAAGAGCCTGACTCAGTTTTATTTGAATTTGACATATTGTGTAGGAGGTATAACTACACAGATAATGCTAAAAAATTAAAACTTTTCCCAGCCACACTAAAAGATTCGGCACTACGATGGTTCATGAGCTTAGGGGAACACACAATTTTGTCTTGGGATGGTATGAAGGAGACCTTCCTCCAGAAATACCAGGATTACTGCAGACCTAGGGATGCTAGGAATGATATATTCAAAATGCAACAATTAGAAGAAGAAAGCTTAGAAGACTACTTAGAAAGGTTCTTATACAATTACCAAAAGACTAAGCAATTTTCCTTAGATACAGCTACAGTTAGGGCTGTCTTTCTAAAGGGGGTGAGGGATGATTGCATTGAAGTGTTAAAACTTATGAGTTCTGGGGACATATACCAAAAACTATTTGCATACATAGCAGAGTATTGTAAAAGATACTCTCGCAGTCAAGCTAAAATAGGGAAAAGTACAAGGGACCCTACCAATAGAATTGCTAAACCCACATCCGGAGGTGTCACAAAGATTGAGTTAGGAAATCTATTAGAAAAATTTAAAACATATATCCTACACACCATCAGTTCCCAACTAGATACCATGCAAATTAAAAGAAAACAAGAGGAAGAAAATGTCGCGTTAGCAATCTTCTGTCATCAATGTAGGAGGAAACACCCTGAAAAGGAATGCCCCCTCAATGTTATTGAACTCTGTGGTATTTTCACAGAGGACCATCCTACTAATGAATGCCCTTCTCTCCCTGGATTCAAGGCCATGTTCAAGGGAGGAGGAGAACCTGAGACATCTTACCCCCCTAGGAGACCATGGAGACAACAAAACCACAACATGTTTGCCGACCCAATTACACAATACCCCCAACAACAATGGGTACCTCCCATGTCTTATCCTCAGTGGAAAACACAAACCCAACCTTGGCAACAGGGGTGGATAGGACCTGTATATGGAAATGTCCCCTTTCAACCAACAAATTTTCCCACCTATCCACAATATCCTTCGAATATTTCACAGTTGCTCCCAGGTTTTAACCCCCCTGCTCTTCTTCCACCCCCACAACCACAACAACCACTTGCAGTACCCATGAATCCAAATATGCAAAAACCAATGCAAGTTGCACCCATCCAAAACCCTCCTTGGCCTACTCCTATTCGTGCACAACCTATCCCTAACCCAAATAACAGATCGACACAACCTATACAAAACATTTAAGTACAAACCTTCCCTACATACGTAATAATGCCAACTCTGTTTAATGGAATTGAATTAAGATCAGGAAGGATTGTAAACAAAACAAATCCCATTATGGTCATTCAAGAGGAACACATGCATAATCACACAAACCAAGAAGAAAAAATAGATGTCCAAACGGTTCAAAGAGAAGAACAAATGATTTATCCATTGAATGAAAAAAGAAACACTCTAGTACCACAAGAAACCCCTTCTCCCAATTCCCTTGAAGCAGAAACACCCCATGAAATGAATCCCCCTTACCCAGAAATGTTGCTCATAAAGAAAACCGAGGAACCTCTAGAACATAATCTAGAGACTGAACTCCATAATATATGTATAAAGATTCCACTACTACAGGCCATTAAAGACATACCTATCTATGCTAAAATTGTAAGGGACCTTTGCATTAAAAATCTAGGGAGAATGAGGAAAGGGCCTCCTGTCGTATGGGTGGTAGGACAATTATCCGAGTTTATAACAGAAATGCCTTCCAAGTATAGTGATCCAGGGAACCCAGTGGTAACCATAGAAATCAATGGTGTTGCCTTACCTAACACATTGATTGATCTAGGGGCATCAATAAATGTGATGTCAGTAAACACTATGAAAACACTGCAACTAGATCACTTAAGACCTACACAAACCTTGCTAGAGCTTGCAGATAAATCAATCATCACCCCAGCAGGAAGTTTAGATGATATAACAGTGACATTGGCCTCTTGGGAATACCCTGTGGATTTCTTGGTAATCCATCCCAAATCCCCCAAACTAGGACACCCAGTGGTACTAGGCCGACCTTGGTTGTCCACTGCTATTGCATTCATCGGTCGTCGATATGGAGAAATGACAATTTCCAATGGCACTCAAAGTCAGAAACTTATCCTTTTTCCTCCCGCCCAACCAGCCACGAAATTCCCTCTCTGGTTGGAGAATTCGTATGGGGAGGAGGAATCTACCCAACCCTTGTTAACACTTGAACAAGTAAAAGGAGTACAAGAACACTCTGAAGAAAAAATCCTAAGTCTATCCTTGGTTGCTTCCGCATGCATTGACTATCCCCAATCTTTCCCCAACTATAAACACATCTTTAGCCCTGAATTTCAAGAAATTTGGCACCCTTATACTTCTACAACAACCACTCTTTTGAAAATAGAGGAAGGGAAGGATTCTACTGTCCAAGCTGTAGAAATCAGACCTGGGAAGTCCCTGTATATCAATGTCAGCCTAGAAACAGATCAACAACAAAATCTGGTACAAACGATTCAGGGGAAATCCAATGCATTTGCATGGGATTACTCTGACATGAAAGGGATCCACCTAGATACATGTATGCATCATATTTACACTAACGATCAAATTAGACCTATCTGAAAACCCCAGAGAAGAATGAACCCAGCCTTGAAAGATATAGTAAAGGAAGAACTCCAATAACTCCTACAAGCTAATTTCATTTACCCTATATCAGATAACAAATGGGTCTCCCCATTAGTTATTCTACCAAAGAAAAACGGGAAATGGAGGATTTGTGTGGAATTTCGAGAGATAAACAAGGCCACCTATAGAGACTACTTCCCTTTACCTTTCATAGATCAAGTCTTGGATACTTTATCTGGGAAGAGGTACTTTTCTTTTCTGGATGGGTTTAGTGGCTACAACCAAATACAAATTTCACCAGAAGACCAGGATAAGACCACATTCACCTGCCCTTGGGGAACCTATGCTTATAGGGTTCCCCCCTTTGGGTTATGTAATGCCCCTGCTACCTTTCATAGGGTTGTCTTGGCTATTTTCTCCAATTTTACCAATGATTGTGTGGAAGTCTACATGGATGACTTCATGGTATATGGGGATGATTTCCAATAGGCATTGGATAATTTGAAGAAGGCACTGGTTATATGTAAAGAGACCAACCTCTCACTCAGTCACGAAAAATCAAGAATGATACTTACTGAAGGAATCGTTCTAGGTCACCACATCTCCAGTACTGGAATAAGAGTGGACCCTGCCAAAATCGACATTAATTCCCAAATTAAGATCCCTAGTTCACAAAAGGAAATCAGAAGTTTCTTAGGGCATGCCGACTACTATAGGAGGTTTATTCAAAATTTTACAAACCTAGCTGCCTCCCTTTTCAAAATACTAAGGAAAGATGCTGAATTCTATTGGGATGAGCAATGCCAAATCTCCTTTGAAATATTAAAAACAAAACTTTCAAGTGCTCCTTCTTTGAGAGGTCCAAACTGGTCTCTTCCTTTCCATATCTGTACAGATGCCTTAGATACCACTTTGGGAGCTGTATTAGGACAAAGGGAAGGGAAAATTCCTTATGCTATATAATTTGTTAGTAAGAACTTCTCACCTACTGAAGAAAACTATACTGTCACAGAGAAAGAATTCTTATCAGTAGTACAAGCCATCAACAAGTTTAGACACTATATAACAGGATACGAATTTTTTGTGCACACAGATCACTCAACTATCATATTTATAATGAATAAACCTGTTACAAATGCTAGAATAACTAGATGGCTCTTGTTACTACAAGAATTTAATATCACTATCATAGACAGGCCTGGAAGAGATAACTTGGTCACTGATTTTATGTCTAGGCTTATCCATACAGGCGACAATACTCCAGTAGATGATGATTTTCTGGATGAGAATTTATTTTCCATTTCTACTTTCACCCCTTGGTATGCAGACGTAGCCAACTATTTGGTAACCGACAAGCTGCCTCAAGGTATGACATCCATAGAAAAACAAAGAATCATTCAGCTAAGTGCCAATTATATGTGGCATGAAGATACCCTATACCGAACATGACCTAATTTGGTAATCGGAAGATGTGTTCGGGAAGATGAAATGCATGATATCTTTAGAGCCTGCCATGACGGCCCATGTGGAGGCCACTTTGCTAACAAAAGGATAGCTTACAAAATCCTACAATCTGTCTATTATTGGCCAACCATTTTTAAAGATGCAAAGAAATACGTGGCCAACTGCGATGATTGCCAAAGAATAGGAAGACCTACATCAGTCGATGAAATGCCACTCCAAGCCCAAGTAGTAATCGAACCCTTTGAAAAATGGGCCTTAGACTTTGTAGGACCTATCAATCCCATGTCCCAGAAGAAAAAGTACATATTAGTTTGCATAGACTATGTAACAAAATGGGTAGAAGCCAAGGCCCTGTATTCAACTAATGAACAATCTGTTGTAGATTTTCTCTTTGAGGAAATTTTCACTCATTTCAGGGTACCTCGGGAGATAGTCACTGATCAAGGAACACAATTCACCTCAAATTTGGTTAAGGCCCTTACCGAACAATACAAGATCAGACACATAAAGTCTTCACCCTATCACCCCCAAGCCAATGGCCAAGTAGAATCGACCAACAAAGTGATAGAGGCCATCCTCACTAAGACTGTTCAGCTGCATCACAAAGACTAGGCTAATAGGTTGCATGAGGCCTTGTGGGCCTACAAGACAGCCTGGAAAAATACAACAGGCCATACACCATATGAGTTGGTATATGGGAAGCAGGTACTACTGCCCATAGAGTTTCAGGTAAAGACCTTCAAAACTGCCATGCAATTAGGAATGGACCTGAATGAAGCTAAAAAACAGAGGCTATTACAATTGAACGAGCTTGATGAGATAAGGAAATATGCTCTACAAAGAACCACCCTGATACAAGAACAAAGGACCAAATGGCATGACAAGTACATTAAACAGAAGTCCTTCCATCCAGGTGATTGGGCCCTCCTATATGATAGCAGATTCAAAAATTTCATAGGAAAAATGTCTACCAGATGGATGGGGCCCTATGAAGTTGATACAGTCTATGACAATGGTGCAGTAAGGATAAAGACTATTGATGAAAAGCAGACTTCCCTTGTTGTAAATGGACATTGACTGAAGGTTTATCACAAACCACTGTCAAAGGAGGTTTTTGTCAAAAATGTTCTTCAGACTGCCGAAATGAAACTGGTAAGTGAGAGGGTTTTCCCTCCTGCTGACCTACCATAGTAAGTTCAAATTGTATAAATGCATTTTCTGTACATAGGTGTGTCATGAGATGAAGTTTTTTTATTTTTAACTAACAAAGACAAAAGAAAAATTGGTGATGTTCCCATGTAGATAAACAAATAAGGAGGACAACTACCAGAAAGAGTCTTCTTTAAGTTTTTCAGACTCTTTAAAATTGAAAACACCGGTGAGCAGGAACTAGCTTGGGCTCGATAAAAATCCACTGGATAGTATAGAGAGTTTCCTTTAAGCTTTTTAGACTCTTTAAAATTGAAAACACCGACGAGCAGGAACTAGCCCGGGCTCGACAAAAATCCACGAGACAGTATAGAGAGTTTCCTTTAAGTTTTTCAGACTCTATAAAATTGAAAATACCGGCGAGCATTAACTAATCTGGGCTCGATAAAAATCCATAGAAAAGTAGTAGTTAGGATTATTATCGTGTTGTAATAAAAGAGGAAATGCCAGCAAAAGTGTGGTCACCTTGGCTCCAGAAGAAAAGGAGTTCTGTCATCTCAGTTATGGGTCATTACAGAGTACCCTCCTGTTATAAATCTTTCCTGCATTATTCCTCTATAAACTTTGGCAATTGCATGGTTTTTCAGACGGATTTGACCATAGAACACCAACTATTTCTATAAATCACTGTCACCAGAATCAGTGTCAAGATTTTTAAGCTCGAGAAAGTTCATTTTTGTGCTTATCTTGCATTGATGATCACCTCTATGTATGAAGGGCCACCAAATCGTCTCGTTGTGCCTATCCGGTACCATATCCTATCCAGTATAAAAGAAGGAGCCTTGCGCTATTCCGGTACCAACTGCAAATTTTACACACAGGTGATCCGACACTCAGGTAATCAGGTGATCTTGTACCAACTACAAATTTTACACACAGGTGATCCAACATTCAGGAAATCAGGTGATCCTGTACCAACTGCAAATTTTACACACAGGTTATCCAACACTCAGGTAATCAGGTGATTCTGTACCAACTACAAATCTTACACACAGGTGATCCGACACTCAAGTGATCCTGTACCAACTGCAAATTTTACACACAGGTGATCCGACACTCAGGTAAACAGGTGATCCTGTACCAACTGCAAGTCTTACACATAGGCGATCCGACACTCAAGTGATCCCATATCAATTAGAAATTCTACACACAGGTGATCCAGTACTTAGATGATCCAGTACTGGTAAGAATATGACGGGTAACTTTCATCATGTTTCCAAGTCACTGTCAAATTATTAGTGTGAGGACATACATATTCGACATTTTTTTCGTATTATTTAAAGGAATTAGACTAAATATGCGTTTAGAACATCTGATTTCTCTTGGATCATGATGTACCCCTGTTTTGTCATGAATCTCTGTAGAAATCTTAGACCTCACCTTCGTGAGAAGGAAGTGTCCTACGAAACATCAAAAATGCAAAATCACAATGTCTGTTATCGGATCAAACTCCCTCTGTCTATCTCATAAATAAACCCCATGATTAGTTGCCGTACTATATGAGATGACATGAACCACAAATCTCAGCATATCAAGTAATGATCCTAGTCAATTTCATATACACGAGTCCCGATCATAACGACCACCTCCTTTCGTGAATATCGTCCACCACCAAGCTTCCCACGAATCTGGAAACCGTCAGTAGATCCGACTTACCTCGCCATATCATCATGAGTATCGACGTGACCATTGTAATCTACACTTCCATTCATAAATCCTCCTCTGGATGGCTCCGCCATCCAGATGAGCATTATTTACCCTTGTTGTCACACTATCTACAGACACCCTATGCCTTCGTATCCCTTGTATGTTTCTCCCAACTGATACTCTATCATCTGGTACTCAACCCTTGAACTTCTGTCTGTGCCTTATCCACCCACGAGAATTGCTTAAAATAGTATGGGGGTCAATAGGCATGAGCCAATATTTCAAATATACAAAGAAACAACAGAATATCAGGCTTGTAAGAAAAAATATGATCAGGCAGGGTGGGTACCATTCTTGGAGAAATTTAAGGGCCATCATGAGGGAATTTCTCTCGTCTTTTCACAAACCTATGATGGAGAGAATGTGCAGCTTGGGGATGTGAAGTTAAAAATTACAGAGGCCACTATAGCAGAGGCCACGGGTCTCCCAATGGCTGGAGAAAGATACTTCAAAAGAGTAATCATAGACAAAAAGCTTTGTCAACAGTTCCTCAAACCAGAACATCATGACCCCAATTGGACCAAGGGCGTCCCTCAGAGCTATATCAAAGAAAAATATTTGACAATGCTTATAAGTCTGCAGAAATTCCTCACCTGTGAGGGAAGGTATGCCATGACCTTCATTTATCATTTAAAGATTTTGTCACATTTTGAGGGAGGACCACAGATAAATTTTCCCCATTTTTTATGGATGAGTTTAAAGAAAATGGCAAGAGGGGTGAGGTTAGTTTCTAAGAAACCCGAGACTAGTCTTCATCATCACGGTTTAATCAAACTTCTGGTTGTTCATGCTCTAAAAACACAAGGGGGTAGTTTGAAGTAGTTGCTCCAATAGAGCTTCGCTAAGAGAAATCCAAGTCGGTTGAGACACAAGAGGCAAGGACACATAGTGAAGGCTCAAGCAGAAAAGCAAAGAAAGACATGGCATCAGGAGGTAAAGAAGACACTGCTGTGACCAACTCATCTCAGCCCATTGAGAAATCAGTGACAACAAAGTCTGTCGTGGGGGAGACCGTTATATCAAGAAAGAAGACAACCACTCAATTTAAGAGAGTAAGCTCTACTTTGGTGCAAAGGGGTAAAAGGCGAAAGGAGGGCTCAGAACCACGTGGTCAATTGGATAATGTTCCCAAAACAATTATGGAAATGACATCAGAACCATCCAGTCAAATAGAGAAGACCCATGACTTCCAGTTACAAAGAAAGAAAAAGTCTACACCAGCTGAAGCGTCTAGCTCAGTCCTACGCCCTAAAGACCAACGGTCACAGAATAAGAAACAAAATAAGGAGACGGATCAACAGGGGATTTTACTAGAGCCAACTGTAAAACCCCCTCCAAAATCCCCTAAAGAATTGAAAAGTATTTATGAAGTTACTCGGCCTTCCCAAAGCTCAGTTGGTGGCTTGAAGGAGACTGCTAAGGTGACAGGTAAAAATAGAAAGAAACTAGAAGGAAAGAAGGCACAAGTTTCAGAGCCCACGCCTCAATCTTCCAAGTTAGGAATACGAGTTTTCTAGCAAAAGAAAACCCCATAATTTACAGTTCAATCCTGCAAGATAAAGGTCCAGTCAACATAAGAGGTACAGATGTCCATGCCTACCCCTATCAGTAAATCTAAGAAAAGAAAACTATTTGAAGAAACTCCTACCCCTGTCAGCAAGTCTAAGAAAGCCTCGCCCTCCATACACAGGACTACCAGAAGTATGGCTAAACAGGAGACAATTCCAAACATACCTTCTCCTCAAAGAGAACCTATCAATATTCCAAGTTCTCTAGACAAAGAAAGTAGTTGGGGAGCTGCCACAAGTGAAACAAAAGGACTGGTAACAATAAGTGAGACAAAAGGATTGGTAACAGAGACTTTGATGGATTTGAGGAAGGGAGAAGAAGCTCAAGAGGTGGTAACTTAGGAAGCATTCACATCGAATCCAGGCAAATCCTTGAGCAGACGAAAGATGATAATAAAGGCTCTAAGGAGTCCGAGGAAAGAAAAAGAGGCTCAAGAGATGGTGGCCAAGGAAGTGCTCACACCAAGTCCAGACTAGTCCCTGAATGAACCAACATTATTAATAGAAATTGAGAGATTGAAATAAGAAATTGAAGAATACAAAATATTGGACAGGCATATCAAGGCAGAGAATGCAGAATTGAAGGAGCAGCATGCAGAGCTCTCTGCCAAACTTAACAAAGTCTTGTGATTGGTCCATTACACTAGGGTGATCAAGAAAGAATTGAAGAGTGAAGCTTCCAGTGTTAACATTTTGCAATCTGAGGAATGACAGAGGAGGGTCCAATTATGCAGAAAGTTTTTGAGTATCAGTTTTTGATAACATTGCATGAGGACATGCAACATCTTCAGCATGGGGGAAATGTCGAGTCTCCATTTTGACACAAGATAATACCCTATCTTACCCTCTATCTAAGTCTTTTTGCCTCTGTTATAAACCTATACTGGACTATTCCCTCCCAAAACACATGCCTAATAGCTATGTCATGTCTACAAGAGGTAATTGGTGATTTAAAGCATGTTTGTTGAACTTTCTTAAATTAATTCGATTGAAAGTGTCTTATTTTGTATAGTTCTAATAATTTGATTTATGAGCAGTCTATCCAGCACTACCAGACACCGTGTAATCCGGTACCGAATCCATTCCGGTACCTAAGACAGTTTTGATCCAGTACCAAGACGTGCGCTATTCTGACACTCCTTGCTCTATTCTATTCCGGTACCAGACTCGCGACTGTGTGCAATCCGGTACCAAAACCTCTGTTTCGGGATGCCCCAGTTGGACCTAGATAATGGTTGAGATTTAGAGAAGACAGTTGGATAGAAGAATCCGAGTCAGATGTCCAGTTGCAAGAGACTCCATCGCTCATGCACTTCGTGTCAGGAGGATGGAGTCGACTCCTAAAAATTCGATGTAAATCTTAATTCTGGAATTTCTCGAATTGTTTAATGTTTATCCATAAATATTGGTAGTATCGACTTACCTTATATAAGTAATGTTGTGTAGAAAGGAATGGAATAAATATACGATAAGAATTAGACAGTACTTGCCGTCGTCATGTATGAAGTAAAAGACCGTTGATCCAATTTACCCGCTGAATTAATACAGAAGATCTTTTATGTCAATTCTTGGATGTGAGTGAAAGCTTTAGTCTGTTAACTCCTTAAGAGGTTCCTTGTTGGTTCGGCAAGGGCCCACTGCCCCAACTAAGGTAAACCTCATTGTATACATTCTGTGTGTTTGTGCAAATAGTTTACAACAGTGTGTGTGTGATTAGTATTTATTTTATTCTCAGGATTGAGCATTGAGTTAATCATTTTGGATTGGTGTGTATAGGCAAGTGCTAGATCGAATATACATTTTGTTAACCAATGTTGAAGGTAGCTATCTCATAATTTGAAGTGTGGGACTGATATTTTAAGTTTATGATTGTAGTATCACAAGGGACCAGGAGACTTTATCTTTCATCTTCATGTGCTGTAATAAAGTCTTTCAGTTATACTAAATTCCCCTTGTGCTGGTTTGATTGAATTATATGAAGTTGAAGTTGGTTTTTGTTTAAAAAATGGTTGGAGTTTATTGTTTTAATTACTACAGGAGACAAGCTTCTTAAAGTTCATCTTTTCAATACAAGTGCCTAAAATGAATAGATTTGTTTCTCTGGTATAGCATCTCTTTGATTGACTGTTTATCTGAGTTTCATTATCAGTTTTCTCTTTTAGGTTCAGAGGATATTTTGAAGTATTTAGAGATCTTAGAAATGGAATTTTTATGTTATTAATTATTTCCTATATGCAATAGACTTAGATAGGTTACTTGTTCTCGGCACATATGGTGTAACAACTCTTTCGATTATGAATCTCGGATTGACATTTAAATGAGTGTGAGATATACAGTGAACATATTTACGCACCAATAATGTCCAAGATATGGAATATTATGCATTTCGTTTAAGATGAATTCTCTCAAATGACATGAATTATAAATGTAAACTTGATTTTAATGAATAATAATTCCATCATCTTCTATCTTATACTCTTCATACTTCTTCTAAACATTCTGCTATTACAATCTTTCCTTTTTTTGAAGATAATGTTCATTTGTTACAAGAGCTTCAATAATTTTATTTGTTAAATTTGATTCACACATGTTAATTGTTGTAGCATGCATTGCATGTAGTCCTTTGATTAGTGCATTGCCAACTTTGTTAATTTTAACTTTAATGTGATTGATGTCAAAATCAAATTCACAAATAAATTCTAGCCATTTTGATTGCTCAACATTCAAATTTTTTTGCTCAAACAAATATTTGAAACTATTATAATCTATGCTTAAATCGAATTTCCTTGCCATCAAACATTGCCTCCACATTTTTAATACATTTGTGTAGAAACAACTCTAAATCATGTTCCGCATAATTCTTTTCATAATCTTTCAGCTTATGAGATTCATAACATGCCATATATCTATTATGGGTGAGGATTTCACAAATCGCTTTTTTGCAAGCATCTATGCATACAAGATAGTCTTCCTTTTGATCTAGAAGTTTAAGAATTGGTGCACTAATAAGCAATTTTTTGAATATCTAGAAGTTGTCTCCACACTCTTATGTCTATTCAAACTGCTTTCCTTTCCTTTCGAGAAAGGTATTCAGAAATGCATTATGAGAAAATCCTTCTTTGAATCTTCTACAATGTCTAGTAAGACCCATGAATGACCTCAAATATGAAACATTATTAGGAGTAGACATCCCATTATAGATTAATTTTTTTTTGGATCCACCGGTATCTCTTCTTTAAATTATGTCCCATATGTTGAATTTTCTTTTGATAAAAAACAACACTTACTCAATTTGGCATAGAGCTAGTGTTCTCTCAACACTTGCAAAACTAGTTGAAAGTGTCCTTCATGCTCCTCTTCTAATTTTGAGTAATCTTGAATGTCATCAAGGAAAACAATTATAAACTTATCCTAGTAGTGACGTAAAATACCTTTCGTGAAACACATAAAAATATCCCATGCATATATTAATCCAAATGGGATCACTACACAATCATGGCGTCCATATTTGTCTCTAAAGGTTGTTTTAAAAATGCCTTCTTCCTTTACCCTCACTTGGTGGTAGCATGACCACAAATCTATCATTGAAAATATTTTTGCTTCCCTTAGTTGATCAAATAAATCAACTATTCTGGGTAGGGGATATTTATTTTTGACAATAAATTATTCAATAGGTAAAGTCAATATTGTTGATCCACATTCATGATCAAGTTGGTGTTTTCATCTAACCACCCACAATATTTTATTTATCCTTTCCTTTTGTATTTTCCTTTATTCTCTTTTCTCTCCTATCAAAAATTTTCCAACCCTTATCCATTTTTTCAAAAAATGCGAAGTGGGGTAGAAAAGTTCTTAAGCCCATATGTCTGCATTCACGTGTTCTAAATTTTTCACCTTTTACCTCCACATCCTCCACAATGCACTTTCATCTTTTATACTTAGTCATTTTCTCAAAAATGCGGATGCAAAGCTACTTATCATCCATCAACTTTCGTGAGTCTCTAGGTCCGCAGGTCCGCAACCCCACATTCACCAAAATGCACTTTTCACTTTACATTCTCCAAATTGTACCTTTTCACTTTTTCAACACTTAGTCGATTTTCACAAAAGAGAATGTTGAGCTATGTACTCCCCATTAAGTCCACATTCTTCAAAACACACTTTTCGATTTGCAAAATGACCTTTTTCAATACTTAACCACATTTTCAATCTCAATGTGGACCTCCTTACCATTCCTCATATCCACGTCCACAAGTCTGTAGGTTTGCATTTCCGTGTTATACATTTTTCACCTTCCATTACTCATTTTGCACTCTCATACTTAACATTTTTCATCCTCCACAACATCACATCACCACTTCCCATCACATTTATTTTCCCCGCCACATCAGATGCCACTAATGAAAGCATCATATCATTATTAAATTCATGACACATTTGTTAAAGATTTCAATAAATCCAAATATCATGTAAGTCGACAATATTAAAAGAAATATTTATGATTAATTGAGTTATCAAGACAATACGTGGTGAAATTAAATAAAATCAAATATGCCAAGTTGTAAATATCAGCAATAGTGCCACCTTTTGTCAAAAAACAGAAAAGAATGTCAAGTAAGAAAAATGAACTTTATTGCGGAGATACACTAAACACACTTGGGAGTCAAGATCAAGAGTTCCAGTGGTCCAACACATACAATTACTACAAGACTCTTTCTCCACTCTAGAAGAAAACTAACTTAATTTGGATCTCAGGAATAACATTAGTAGGTTGTGTTCCGGAAGTGACAAACTTCAAAGAGATTGTTCAATGGTGTGCATACAAATTCATCTTTGAAAGGAGAATAATCCAATTGCAAAGACATAAACCCATCTCTCTATCTCCTTTAACATTCTCCAAATTCTACGACTCCCTACACCTACTATGTGATTCAAAAGTGAAGAGGCCAACAAATCTTTGAAGCAGCATAAAGGAGGAGATAGGTTCCTGAGCAATTATTTGAAGGACCCAACCAGTAACCCCGATGCTTCCTAGATGAGGTAACTTCATTAAAATACCCGTAAATAGAATTTGCATGGTTATTCACATGCATTTTTGGTCTGGAATCTATTGTGTTTATATCAAGAAATGTTATATATTCCATGCAATATGTCTTGCATGAAAAAGACATTATTAATTGTGGTTATCTCATTTCAAATGAAATTTCTTTCCAATTGAATAATCTAAAAAAGACTTGAAATTTTTATATGGATTCTTACCTAATTTTTTCCATCACTTATGGTCATGTGTTTGAAGACTTTCCAAGGGAAAAACATGTTCAATTTAAGTTGGAACCAATTTATGCATGATATTTTGTTTTGTACAGGCATAAAGCTCAATACAATTTTTACCCAATTCATAACAATTTCATTTAAGAATTCAAAAAGTTGATCTTTGGTCATAGTACATCGAGATTATCCCTGGAAGAAACTACCTTTCTGTCTGGGAAATGAGCTTATGAGTGTCTAAATAATTTACTATTATTAGATTGTTTGGTAGTGAGGAGAAGACTTTTCTTTTACTGTTCTATGTATAAGATAAAATCTTTGTCAAGGAAATGTGCAAATAATACAAGACATGGGCCCATTTCTTCCATGATAAGAGGAAAAACCAATTCATACCCCTACAGTGGAAAATTGGGAAATTTACTGTGAAGTATATAACCCACCTTGCCGAATTGGCAGGACATCATGAACAACAAGGCTTAAAGGTAGCTAAATTTGTTGAAGGTTTTGACCCAAATAAAAAATTTACTACACATATGGAATTAGTAGGGTACTCTTCACATTTCACTAAAGTTGAACAGTTTCAGGAGGGTGGCATAAATAATTTAGATATCCATGAAATTGCGGCTTACCAAGTTTCAAATGACACAAGAGAAATAAATAGCACCAATGAAGGTCACAAATAACACGAAAAGGAAGTGACAAATCAAAACCCTAATTCACCAACAACATCCCAAAGGAGCAGTCCATCAAGAACAAAGAATAAAACCAGTGGAATGGAGACGTGAAAAACATCAGTTGGAGGGTCAGATGATGATGGAGATAAAATCCCACCAAACAAAAATCTTGAAAAATCACATATTGCATATACTTCCATGAAAAGAAAAAGGAATTCACCAGCAATAGGGTTAAGCATAACTGAATTCCACGAGATTCCACGTGGAATGGACATAGATGAGCTCATTGAGGAACCTAGTTGGTATGCATAAAGATTTTTGGAAATTAGGGAAAATGTTGATGTTATAATTACCCAGGATCCTGAAATATTTGAGGAAGATTTTGTTACTTTGCACCACATGGCTTACAATCATGAGACTAAGAAATTGTTATTGGAAAAAAGTCAATACTAAAAATAAAAGGTCATTAGAAAAATGGAAATATTCAATTGACCTTGATGGAGTTGCACCATAAAAAATTGCAGAATTCCACAGAGCAACTGAAGAAGCTTTGAAACAATCTATCAATAATATGGAAAAGGAAAATTCAGAGTTGAAAAGGAGGATAAAAGAGTTAGAATTTTCCTTGGTACCATGACCATTTTTTCCCGAACCTTTGAATTCAATCCAACCGACACTTGTGTTAGAGAATGCCCCAGAAAGAAACAAAAAATATAAAGGCTCATCAAGCTTATTACAAGCTATAAGAAAATATGTTGGTGATGCCACACATAAAATAATTGATATAATCCAAGAAATTTGGGAGCTTTCCCAAAGTATTGATAGCTTTTCATCTAGAATACAAAATATCAAGGAATACATGCAAAAGGATTTAGAAAATGATGAAGGATTTTTCAAGGAAGCTGTGAATACATTTTTAGCTAAAGTCTCGAGCTTAAGTGAAGCTCATAGGAAAGAACAAAAACTTCATTCGCCTTACCAAATGAAGAATGTCAATGCATGTTGGCTGAGAAGAATTAAAGAATTAAAGGAAATGATAAATGAAACTGATGTCTTGAGAAATAAAAAGAGTGATTTGTTTCTTAAACTTGTGGATCTTACAAAGGAACTAAATGGTTTCGATTTATTAATGGACACTATGATTTTATCAAAAGAATCTTTAATGAGATAACTTAATGCATTAAAATTTGCTCAGACAAATGGATTTAACAAAACTATATAATTTTCTGAAGAGGAATTTGAAAAATGGTTAGTTCAATATATTAGCAGGAATGATGAAGTTGACGACACGTTGCATCATTTAGAGATGGATCTGAGGGAATTTGAAAATCAATTATTTGAAATTAAAACTAAACATGAAATTACCGTGGCACCTTTAAGTGAATATATTTAGGAGTGGTTGAAAACAATGTTAATCAAAATTACTGAACTGCAAAATAAAAAAGTAGTTACAATGGTTATGCCACCTCAACCACAACATGCACCTATAAAGGAATCAAATGCAAGCAAGTAAATTCCATGAGTACTTTCCATCGTAGTGAGTCAAACAACAATCTTGTTTCCCCTTTTTGTCTTTTCTTCTACAGTCATTTGTCACAATGCCTTTACTTCCCAATATTCTTTGAAAATCAGGATGACCCTTGAATTGTTTTCCTTTTATCTTCCAGGTCTTTTCATTTTATGGTCCAAGGGAGCCAATCCCAGTCCTCTTTGAAGGGAAAGCACATACTTTTTCTTTAAGGACATTTACTTTGTATTTAAAGACTTATATTATTTTTTGAGACTATGAGAGAACTGCTTGGGATACTACATTATTGTATTTTCAAAGAATTTGATTTAAATATTGAGTTTCCAAATGTTTTATCCATCAAAATATCTTTGGTGCCTAATGGAATGATCATTTAAAGTTATCTTATTTATGCAGTCCATCTTTTTTATCTCTTTAATGTTGATGTTGTTTACTGTCTTGATGTATGTTGTGATGGAAATGTTAACTTCTCATTTATCATACTCATTTGGTTTATCTACATAGTGAATATTGTATATATATGGTTTTCTTTTAAATATACTTGGTCCCAATCTCATGTATTATTTTGAATGTGGATATTAGTTTTTACAAAGTCTTGTCTTTCTCATATTTTCTTTTATTTTTTTCATAAGTTCATAAGAAAAAGAGGAGTACCACCTCTCTAAAAATGCAGGAGGATTCATATCCCCGTGAGGTTGAACTTAAGACCGTAAAAAAATTTTTTAGATCAACAATAACATATCCTCAAAGTTTCATATTTTTGTTTACAAATAGTACCAATGCTCCCCAAGGAGAGACACTTGGGYGTATATACATTTTTGTTAGAAATTACTCCACTCGAGTTTGCATCTCTTTCAACTTTGGTCTATTCAATATGTATGGATTCTTGGATACTCAGGAAAATTTAGGCATACGATCAATAGAGAAATCAATGCCACATTTTGGAGGTAATCCAATGACTTCCTTTGGAAACACATCTTCAAATCCTTGTAACATTGGAAAATCTACAAGACTTGGGCCTTTGTATTTTTTTGGATCCACAACATGATATGCATACAATTGACATCCTTTTTTGAAGCACTTAATCAAATATAAATTTGAAACCTTCCTTATATATATTGGCCTTGGAATACCTTATGTTGTCCTTTGGTTTCCTTCCCTATCAAGACAAATACATGTCATGTTGTAACAATCTAGAATGGTGTGGTGTAGCTCCAACCAATCCATTCCTATGAGAACATCATATGAACCAAGTGGTCCTATATTCTGATCTACATAACTTAGGAGTCCATTTATCTCTATTGGACATCGCTTCACCATCTCACTAATTTTCCGCTTGGTTCTAGTAGCTAATTGAACTAACCAACTCTTGGTATGATTACTCTAATTAAAAAGAAAAATATCATCAATATTAGGAGTAACATAACTGTGCCTTGCTCCGTGATTAGTTAAAATATAATTATATTGTTTTGCAATCTTATTGTCAGTTTCGATCATATTTGATTGGTGGCTTTCTTGGTAGTGATTTGATAGTGCATAGAATTGGGGAATGTTCCATGCCACATCGTTCATTGTAGTAGCTTCATGAATGTTTGGAAAATACTCATTTTGTCTCTTCAATGTGGGAAATATTTATACATATGTTCCTCTCCTCATCTCCAACATTTGATTGGTTTCCATGCTCTTTTTTCTCAAAAATTTAACCATCTTTGTCCCACTTTGAGCTAGCTAGTTTTGATGGAAAGTGTTGGGATTGCTCATAAACAAGTGGAGTTTGGAACCCTTCTTCCTTTGATATTGCTTTTGTCTCTTCTTATCTTTCCAATCCTTTTGAAATTTTTCCTTGCCTTTATTCTGATCATACACATATTTGGCTTTCTAGATTGATTTTATGAGTGTTTTGGGTTAATCGAATTGAATTCAATCCTTGTAGAATGAAGGTAGGCCACTCATAGAGTGTTGTGTTTTAACTTCTCATCTATGCCATACTTTCTGTTCCAAGAATATTCTTTCATATTCATCCATTATCATGTTTCCCAACTTAAGAACATGGAACTCTTATATCTTTCTATCATAGTGATAATTTGAAAGATACTTTTATTAGAAGTATTTCTTGAACTACTTCCATTCAACCTTCCTTTTGTTGATCCTTTTTACTTGTCGATGAGGAACTGTGAGCTTTGTATTCTTAACACATGTCTGATTTCTTCTATGTAGGTATTATTTTAAATTTTATAATTGTTTACTTCAATTTGTTGAACAACTATGATTTTGGAATATAAATAATTGAATTGCTACTTAGTAATTACTAATGTTACCAAATAACAAAAGGTTCTATAACAAAGAAAATATACTCTAACTACTTCATCATCAGAGATATTCTAACCTTGACTCTATTATTCAGAATAAACATAAAGACAACATTAAAAGAATTGAACCATCTAAAGTAGCAAAATTTAAATAAAAATTACATTCTATTATTTATTTCCAATTGATTAAACATAGTCAATTAAAAAAGAGACATACACGTAAAAGCAAATTTGATGATGAAACCTTCAACAATCATCTCAATTGAAGTAGAATGTCCAACAAGTGTAAACAACTCCAAGCAACTTCAAAACCAACACTAGATGATGAACCTTTGGAGAATAGAAAAATCTCCACCCAACCAAACCCCTCAAGTAAAAGACCGAGACCAAGGGCCCTAGAGCCTACTCTTACCAAGATTATACCAACTATCCTTCCCAATATTTTCGTTTCTCAACAAAATTATTCTTTAATACTCGGCTATCCGTCCAGAATTTTTAAAATGGTTTTTCTTTTTTTATTTCTTTTAAAATTTATGATTTTTTATTTATTTACTTTTTTAGGTTTAAAAAAAATAAAATAAAAATAAGGGTGAGGAGGTGGGGTTTTTCCTTTTTCCTTATTTTTAATTTTAAAGCTCCTTTTTTTAAAGACACGTTCTCCTTTGCTTTTGGGGTTTTGTGCCCCCTTTTTTCTGTTTATTTTTTCTTTATTATTTATTTATTTTCCCCTCTTTTTCAGTAATTTTTTTGTTTTGAATTTATGATTTTTTTCACAATAATATTGAGTTTTTATATTATGGTTTTAAAAATGTTGTAATTTTCATTTCAGGGGTTGTTTTAAGATTTTTGTTGCAAGGGAACGGATTTTCAAGGTTATGGTTTCAAGGTATTTGCAATTTTAGCCATGGGAAAAAGGGGTCGGAGTGCTACTTGGAGCATCACTTTTTGATTCGAGGGTTGATTTTAAGATTTTGGTTGTAATGGTACCAGGGTAGTTAAGGCTATGGTTTCAAACAAGTTCTAGTTTTCATCTTGGAGAAAAAATGGGTGTTGCTTCTACTGCCACTTTTCGATTCAACAATTGATTTTAAGGTTTTTTTTTACAAACATTAAGAGGTTGTTAAGGTCATTGTTGGAAAAGGTAGTAATTTTCAACCCCAAAAATGGTGTTACCAATAACACCATTTTTTGATTTTGGGGTTGATTTTAAGGTTTTGGTTAAAAACATTATGAGTTTTTAATGCCACAATTGAAAAAGATTGTAACTTTAACCTCGAAAAAATAAAAAAGGTGCTACCCCGAAAAAGGGTGGTACCAATAACACCACTTTTTTTCTTTGGAGTTGATTTTAAGGTTTTGGTTAACAACATTATGAAGTTTTAATTCCACAATTGAAAATATGTAATTTTAACCTCGAAAAAAGAAAAAAAATGCTACCAATAGCACCACTTTTCAATTAGGGGGTTGATTTTGGTTTTTTTCGACCAAAAAATATGATGTTTTATGGCTAAAGTTCTTTTTTGTGATGTCGTATTTATTCTCAAGTTGGTAATTATGTCTTAATACTTTGGAAAACCTAAAACAATTGTCAATCATATATAGTCGAGACAACAAGAAGTAAAACACTTGTTATCATTCCTAGAATATATTCTCTAGTTTAGTTTCTAACGCTTAAAAAGTAATTTACACGTAACTTTATTTACCTCTTCAAATTGGATTAGACGATAGATGGATGTAGGTTTTTTATGGAGTACAATAGAGTAGATTGGATTACATTGATAAATGAATGTGTGATTAATGATATTTGATTGTAAATTTGCTTGCATTAAGGGGGAATTTGAGAAAGGGCTAGGAATGCTCAACATATTTAAGAAGTATGTTTGGACGACATCTTCATTGGATGATCTATTCACGTTGACAACATCACTACAACAATGAGAATCACTCCCTCCATCGCCACATCAAGAACACTAAGAACAACAAGGTCATGACTATTCATAGGATTTGAACAACAACATGGATGCTAGAGAGTTTTCTTGATAGAAACGGTGTATGATGTTTTGAAATGTACAACGTTTCAAGTGGAAACTCCACCCATCATTAGGGACAATTAAAGCTAATACATTGAAGAAGAGAGATGAGGTTGAATTATAGGGGAATATTGGTAAGTGTCCGTTGAAAAAATAGTTGTTGGGATTAAGAGATAAAATATTAAAGTATTAAAGATAGTTGTTGGGATAAAATATTGAAGAATCGAGGGGTTGACTAAGACTAAGGATAACATAAAATATTTAGCGTGAGAAAGCCGTTGAGAAGAGTTAATAAAATGAAAATAGAGTTAATTATTGAAATAGAAAAGTATTAGTAATGGTAAATTGAACATTGAGGGATTGACTTAGACTAATGATGAACAAAATATATTTAATGTGAGATAATTAAAGGAATGAGAACTGGTAATGAGAGATCCATTGAGAGAAGTTAATAAAGTTTTAATGAAGAAATATAATTAATTATTGAGATAGAATAATATTAATGATATGATACTATAATATTAGAAAGATAAATTGAAGATAATGGGTCAAGCACGTAAATAATTTCAAAGAATAAAGGAAAGCAAGGAACATGATGATTGTGAGGAAAAATAGGGAAAGAATGAAGACAGAAGGTGACTGACATTTAAAGAGACGAGAACCAATGATTATTGTGATGAATGGTGGGTTTCCAAGATTGGCTCGATTTGTAGCCATCTTCGTGATTAAAGTTATTGGGGTGTTTTTCAATTTAAAGAGATTTCTATCATCTTATCCAGGAAGCTCTTGAAATTGAAAAACACCCGAAAAAACATTGATGGGGCCATGGAATATTTTCCTCTTGGATGGTTTTAACCATGTAATACATTGGTGTACTAATATTTGATCTGTTTTTGTGAGGGGTTGCTTAAGGTGTTCACCATGTGTGGAAATACCTTGTTTATTGAACATGGTACCACATGGGATATAACCATTTTTTCTTCTCTTAATGAATGTAACACCACACAAATATTTGTTGGTGATGATAAATATATTAGTGTTGTAAGGCCTAGAACAATTTATCTAGATGATGGTTATTTTAGTGATGTATTGTGTGTTCCAAGTCTTTCCCGCAATCTTCTATCAATATATAAAATCACTCATTTAGGTGATGGTAAAACATTGGAGTTTTCACCTCACCAATTTGTAATCAAGGATTTAAAGTATCCTAAGCATGTCCTAGCAATTGGAATTGTTGATGATATTATGAAGTTGTATAGATTTGACAATTTTGGGTCATCATCTTTTGCACTAATTTTTATTACTCAAAGTGATGACTTGAGCAAACTTTGGCATGAATATTTTTTTTTTAATAGAATTGGGAAATATATTTATTCAAAAACTCTACGAGAAATATCTCAGAGGAAGTGTTTACAAGGGAAAAAACCATCCTTTTCTGGAGTGGAATAAATAGGTTGTATACTAATTAGACTGGCATGAAAACAAACTTTTGTCTTCAGAGTATACAAAATTCCTAGATAAGTCCTACTATATAGTCTATAAAATACCCCTAAGATCAAAATACAAAAACTTAACATCAGATAATTACAAATTTGTAGAATATTTCCTGTAAAATTCGGCTTTAGCAGGCCCTAGAGGCAAATTCAGGTTTGGAACCATCAGCTGAGGGCTGGGGGAGGAGGCCACGTCTAAAATCATTGTGGTTGCACTGGTTGGTGATGGGGAAGTTTTCCTATAAGGAATATCTTCAACCTCGGACTAGATAGCCACACATTCATCCTAAAGTTGCTACTTTACTTGCCTCTGTTCCACCAATAGTTCCATTACAGTTAGCATCTATGCAAACAAGCTATTCATTTGGATTTCGAGGGCCTGGACCGAATTCAACAATTCTACATGCTTCTCCTCATGAAGTTAATGTCTCCAACATGCATTATCGGTGCTTCGATGGCACATGCCACAAATTATTGCCACTTTAGTGAGGCCAATGACTTCAACTTCCACCACAAGTTCACTCTGAAACAATGTTACGATTATTGCAAATACCACCCTCCAATGTTGTTGTAATGTTGTTTGATTCTCTAAGACCACCTTTATCTATTCAATTCACATACAAGCTCCTTTTATTTCTTCATACCATCATGTGAATGATCACCACCACTAAGATGAAGCAATTCATACTTCAAATCCATTAAACGAGTGATTCACTTGCACAAGGTAATATGATGACTCAGGGTGTAAGTACCATGATTACAATTCATGGATGATGTCACCAGAGGATGGAATGATGCAAAGAGAGAGAAGAGGAGGAAATAATCCATGAGGTGAGAAGCAAACAAGCCTAGGGATATGACATGTTCAAAGAGGAAGTGAAAGAGAACACATGCGACCAAGGGAGAGATACAAAGCAATTAAGCCAGGGTGAGGGAGGGGAGGAGAAATTGGAAGAATGTCCGCGTGTGAGAAGCCAAGGAAACAATGTTTTAGAATGGGAAGAGCCACGTGGTGAAGCCTAAAATAGAGCTGATAGGAGGCGGTTTGGGGACATGGCCAAATGAGGATTTCGGGAGAGGAGCAAAGTCCAAGGTCCCTTATGAAACCTTCACACTAATTGGGAGAAGGAACCATGAAGTATTTCAAGGGATATGTTGGATCGAGGCCTGTCCATTTATACCGAGTGTTCCCATTGCGTCTTGGATAACCTGATTGGCTTGACTATTTGTAATGGCATTATTGTGACATAGTACATGATAAGGGGTGAGAGTCCGGAAGGATTATAGTTCCTTGTGAATTATTGTGAGTATTTCTCTTAGTTTCATATCTTTTGGAAAGTTTTTCTTCCTCTCATGATTTATAACCACTTTCAAATCTGCCAATATTGATATGGATTCCAGACCTTGCTATCGAGACAAAAACAATCCTTGAAGAAGAGCATACGCCTCTACTTGATTATTTGTTATTGTGCCCAGGTTCCATGAGAAACTGAGTCTAGTGTGTCCTCCTAGGGAGAATATAACCCACACACACCTTCCACCCTAAGGTTTCCTTTAGAGGCACCATCAAAGCTCAATATATTCCCATTATGAGTCTTCTACCAAGATTCAAACTCTTGTACTGTCATATGAAGCTGTTATTGAGTTTTGGAAGAGATGTTAAGCCTAATATGTGTAAGATTAGTGTTAGGGGTTGATTGTGATTGTAGGAAATTTTGAAACCAATTGTTTTCCTCCTATGTTAGTTTCTTCTGGATAGTTAGATGCTTATTTCTTAGGTTAAAGTGTTCCATCATTAATACCAAGTTCATCACGACCACATGCTGCGGGGAGGTAGATGCTTATGAGAATAAGGCTTGGTTTTTTGCAAGCCAGATTTTCAAAGTGGTGAAATTTATCAAGGTAATAGGATTTTAAGGCTTGCTTATTGGCTAATGATCCTTGATATGAAGCTTTCCAGCGACTGAAGAGGTAAATGGGGGAAATTGGCCACCTTGTTTTTGGAGTTAATTTTTGAAACACTAATGCCCACACCAATGTAGCAAATGCACATTCCAGGAATAGGTGCATTCTTGTTTCTTCATCCTAGTGGAAGAGTACACACATGGATGGACCTCTCAACCCCCTTTTTTTCATTTTCTCCCCTATTAGGATCTTACCATGAGCTAGTGTCTAATAGAACATATTAATCTTTGGGAGGCAGTCTGTATCCCAAACCTTTTTCCACATAATCGAATTAGGGGGAAGGGTTGGATGTTTAAGGAGGGTGTCATACCAGATCTAACATAGTACTAGCCATCCCCCCAACCCTGAGAGTCCTTAACCGATAAGTGAAAGGGAGCACAACCTTTAAGACAAAGGCAAAGATCCTGGAAGGGACCTTGAAGAGGTGTAGGCAAATCAATCAGCTTCCATCCTACCTAGAATCCAGAGGGATGCCATTTTGAGATATCAAAAAGATAATATATGCCATGTGCATTACACTAGGAAATTAGAGGCAACAGGGAGTGGTCATGTTGGAGAGAGATATTTCCCATAATACTTTCCTTCCAAATAGAGATTTGGCACCCATTACCCATGATCCAGGTTGTTTTACTTTGGAACAATGAAAGAGAAGACTTCAGGAGTTTCCAGATGGAAGAAAAATATTGTATTGAAGGGGGGGAATCTAGACACCTGAGCTTATCCCCAGTCAAGTATTTATGTAAGAGAACCTTCTTCCACCATTCCTTCTTTCTAGTGACTAATCTGCAAAAGTTTTTTTTCCGCCAGAGCTAAGTTGGTTAGAGTTGGATCTAATATTCACAATTTGCCATGGGTCTTCAACACCCTTATCGCATGCCAATTGAAAAGGTTCATTAGTTTAGTGTTGGATCCCCCCCCTCAATCAGAGGAATTTCTTTATCTATTGAGTGATTGTAGTGTTTACACTGGCCGGAGCAAGAAGGGAAGAAAATTGAAAAATGGGGAGTGGTGAAAGGATAGACTTGATTGGGACCACTAAAATAAACGAAGACCCCCATTTGATAAATTTATAATTTATTTTGTCAACAATAGGGGCCAAGCATAACTTGGAAGGGACTAAACACAAATAGGGATGCCCAAATGCTTGAAATAGGTCTAATTTTCCATCACATGGAATTGAAGGATACTAGAAATGTTTGCAGGTGATATGGAATTAATATTCAAAACATAGATGTGACTTTTCTGCATATTTATCTTGCCTCCATAGGATTTCATAAATTCATCCGAAATCTCCTTAAATATTTTGGTTATAATTGTGGACGCCCCTCCCAATATGAGTGTGTCATCTGCAAATTGAGAATGATTAATTCTTCTTTCCCCTTGAGTGATTTTTATTCCTGGAATGATTTTCATCAGTATTTCCTTTTAGAATTGGATACTTAATGCTTCTGCCATCAGGATGTAGAGGAGGAGGGATAAAGGGAAACCTTGAATTATACCTATGGAAATCCGGAAGAACTTTGCAGGCCTTCAATTGATCATTGGGGAAATCCAAGGATCCCAAATACAAGAGGAAATCCATGCTAAAAAGTATTCTCCAAAGCCAAATATTGCAATAATGAAAATAAATAAATACGTGCCTCACCCTATCAAATGCATTTTCCATATATATTTTATAACCATCCCCTTTTCCCCCCATTCCCCGCTAGAATGAAAGGCTTCCTGAACTAACAAAATGTTATCTATCATTTGTCTTTTTTCAACAAAACCCGTTTGGTTTAGAGGGATAAGCTTGGGCATGAATGACTTAATTATGTTATCTATGATGTTGGAGATGATCTTATGCAATACGTTGTATAGAGATATTGGGTGGAACTAGACAAATGAAGAGGGGTTTGACTCTTTAGGAATACAGGCTAAAAAGGAGGAATTTGTACTTCCTTCCATTCTTGTGGATTTTTGGACATATTGAACCATACAAACCATATCTTGTTTTATAATATGCCAATACATGATATAGAAATGGGCTGAAAATCCATCTAGCCCTAGTTCCTTATCTAGGTTCATTTGTTACAACACCCCTATAATTTCTTCTTCAGTTACTTTTTGGGAGAGTACCTCATTATATGTTGTGCCAATGATCTTGGGGATATTGTTAAGAAGGTTCTCAT